>ML334912.1:0-57883 GCA_005239505.1 Nicotiana paniculata
TTGGCCTAAATTATCTGATTATTTACATATTTTTAAACCAATTGTGCTTTTTAACCTTTTTATTTTTTAGCCGCTTTTTAATATTTATGGAATTACTTTAATACAAGTCACGATGATGTGCACTTGTTATATTTGGACACGTTGCAAACTGCACCACATGAAATGTACCTGCGATTTACAACATGTTTATTTTAATTAATGTTTTGAGGTAGAGTCGGGGACATGAGTTGCCGCACCCGAGTGTAGATTATATAGTCATGACTATGGTCATGACGATTAAATATGCCAATTTGAGGCGATATTCAATTATTCTCTAAGTTTTGGAATCTTTATCTAAAAGTGGTATTTTTTAGCTTATGGGATATGTATATAAATAATTTTTTATATTTATGGATTTATCTTGGGACAAGTCACGATGGCGTGCACTTGTTGTTTTTGGCACATCGTAACCACGTCACATGAAATGCACCCGCGATTGCTACGTGTGATTTTATTATTGTTCGAAGTTATGGTCGGGTCATATGAAATGTTCACTTGAATGGGATTTGTGTATCGCGACCACGCCACGGGAACCGTAGTCATGGCCACAATGATTTATTTAATTAACGTGTCTAAGGCGAAATCAATGTGCAGATAATAGAAAACAAGATTGAAGAAATCAACTCATGGAATCTCCGTCTAAATTGTTTACCCACTTATCATGGAAATACAATCATTACTTTTTAATTTTCATAATTTCAACTCTATGGAGTTCTCTGATTTACGCTTACTACCAGACAAAACAAGTGCAAATAGAGTAAAGGGAAAACCAGAAAAAAAAAATTAACAACTGAAGATAAACAAGTTTATATCATCAATATTTTAGTAAAGCCAAAGGTGTTAGAGCTTTATAAATTTAAGTCAGGAAAAGAGAGTTCTCAGAGGGGATTATAAATCAACATAGAGGGAAAACAGTACAAGAAACTAGACAGATTCATATCAAATTGTAGAACAAAAGATTTTAGAACTCAAATCATATGTAAAAACGGAAAAAAACAAACAGAGATGAGTGAATCTCAATGTTGACAAGCCGAATTCTGTCAGTCATCGTACTTTAATTAACATCGAACAGAAAGAAAGAGGAAGAGAGGGACCTGAAATAGTCTTTCAATTGACGAGTACTTCCAACAAATACAATGATTTCAACTCTGAAATACAATTGAATGAACAGCAAGAGCTTATTCCACAAAAATGAATCGTCAACCAGCAACAAGACTCAAACGACACTCGATTTCGGCTCAATCAAACCCCATTCTCAAGCTGCTCAAGGAACTAAAACCAGAAGAAAGAAGACGCCATATAAAGCTGCAATCGGCAAGTTTGAAGCTCAACAAGCAATCTCGACAGTAGCGGCCGCAATCAACAACACGTTTCAACTCTAAGCAATTTTTTTTTTATTTTTTTTCTTTTGAACTTTGTAGTTTCAGATCTTCATTTATATGTTTCAGATGCTGAGTGTTTTCTCTCGCTGCTAAAGAATTTCAGATCTTCTTAATTTTTGAACTTCAAATGGATCCTATTTCTTCGATGCTTCTTCCGTATGAGTGAAATTTCAGCCCCCTTTTGTGTGTGTGAGAAGGTGTGTATTAGTGGGTGAAGGTGACGGCGGCGCTAGGGTTCCGCCATAGGGTGGGTTCTGTCCGGCGGCGGTGGCTCTAGGGTTAGGAAAATGGGGAAGTCTAGTAGGGATCAGGGATTGAGAGAGGAGGGTAGGGTGACGGCGCTAGGGTGGGTCTGGTTCTCCTTTTCTGGCGGCCAGATGGGTGAGAGGGGAAGAGGTCAGCGGCGGCTGCTGATTTTCTCCGATAGGAGGAGGGTGTCCTGATCTCCTTTAGGTCAGATTTTGGGTTTAAGTTTATAGGTGAGGGGATGGGTATTGGGCCGGACCGGGTCGGGTAGGTGGGGTTTTGGGTTCTGGACCGGGTCCCTTTTGGGCTGGGCGGATTTTGGTAAAGAATTGGGCCTGATTGCTGGCTCAAGTCCGATTTTAACCTTAACAACCTTCTCTTCTTTTTATGCTTTTGCGGAATTAGCCACTTTAGACTCAAATTTAATTTAAATCTATTTCTTGGCTAGCCTATGCATTTATTTTATATAATGACGGACTAGTGCAACTAATTAATTAATTAACCTATGAATGCAATTTTTGATTTTTTAGAAGATGCATTTACAATGAAATTAAATCCTAAAAAGAAGTTTAAAATCTAACATGCTAATGAAATCAAGATTCGAACATTTTTTATGATTTTTATTTTATTTTATTATTTTAGAATTATTAAGCACGCATGGAATGTAACTAAATAAAGAAAAGTTCTTAAAATTTATTAAAACTATTTTTTTAATTATTTTTAGGAGTAATTTCCATGCGGGGCAAAAATTGGGTGTTCACAAACCCCAATTTGATTCAAGCTTATGATTATGCTCTTGGGACGATACAAATTGTTGCGAGTCAAAAATTAAGTGATTCTTTATGCACATTTTGGCTTTCAACCGAGGAGTGTCACCTTGCCTAGCCAGCTTTGAAAATTTCAGAATATAGGGCTCAACCACCTCTTCCTTTGAATCTTGCATTGGCTCATACAGATCAATTTTCATACCTCTTTCCAATCACAATGTCGAAAAATGATTAGAGTGAGGACCAATGCGCTCAAACTGAAAATTCAACTTGTTATCAACCTCCTCTTCTTGCCACAAATTAAACGAGAATCAATTAAAATTGTATCTCTAAGGTGCATAGTTGAATCCAGTACCACTTATTCAACATCGACATCATCAAATTCTAGTTGGTTGGTTTCGTTTTATTCTACTCTCAACTCCTCCATTATAATAGCAATTTCTGCAGCCAATTCATGCGATTCTTGGCTATTATCCACAATGTACGCTTGCTACACTTTACAAGGTTCAATTGGTTTATTAGCTTGAGCCTCCAAGTTGTAAATAGTTGCCTCTTGCCTTTGTTTTTGTAGTGATATCTCATTATATTGTTCCATGAGCCCTTTAAACATACCTTTGACCACCACACATATCACACACATTCCACACATAATATTGAGTTGGTGCACATAACTCGCTCTCGGGAATATTTTTACAATTTTGCCACATGTGGTTTCCGCCACAATATGTAAAAGGAGGACTAAAAGTAGAATTACCAACATCAAAACTCTCATAATTCCAAGATGCCATGTTTTCTTAAAATCAACAAGTAAAACAAAAAATTTTAAAAAAATCAAATACAAAAAAAAATATAAAAGTTGAAACTTGAAACCTAGCAATATGTACACCTACAACTATACCGTTAGCTCCCCGAGAACGGCGCCAAAATTTGATCACGCCCAATTATGCCTTATAAAAATGACTAAGTGGTCGTTGTAAATATAATCCGGTTTACAAGTCCGGAGTCGAATCCCACAAAGAACTAAGGCTCATCTATAGTTTTTCAATATCGCTAAAAAACACAAGTCCAAACAATTTAATAATGATAAAGATTACAACGTTTATTTTTATCTAATTAACTAGTGAATACTATGTCACGACCCCAAATCCTAACAGGTCGTGATGGCGCCTATCGTCGAACTAGGCTAGCCAATCATCACATAACTACACATTTGTTTTAATATAATTTCTCAAAAATCAATAATAACAAGCAACAGAGTATAAAAGTTTTCTCTAAGTCTTTGAGCAAACATAATAATATAATCTACTGTCTAAACAAATCCCCCAGGACTGGAGTCAACCGATCACGAGCATCTAAGAATAAAACTAACACTGCTAATGTCATAAACCATGTCTCGGAATAAAATACTAATACTAATGAAGGAAGGGAAATGGAGAAGCTGCGAACGCTGGACAACTACCTCGAAATCCCAAAAGCTGACGATAACGAACTCGGATGGCTACTGCTCCGAACCAGTACCTAGGCCTGCACACAGAGGTGCAGGGAGTAATGATGAGTACACCAACTCAGTAGTAATGAAAATAAATCACAATCTGAAGAATAAGAAACACACCGCAACAAATACACCAATCCACAAAACCGTAAAATATCAAGTCTCAATAAAGTATACATAAGTTCGAAAACCAGTTTCCGTAAAAATCCTTGAAACAAGTATAATTTCTAATATTCTCAGTAAAACTCCCAAAATATCAGTTTGAAAGATGAAACGAATCATAATCAAAAGCTCAGCAAAATATCATTTTTAAACCGCCCCTCGGGAAAAATCATTACTCGTAATCAGTCACTCAGCACCTCACCATCACTCAATAACAGTCACTCAGCACCTCACAGTCACTCAACATCAGCCCATCGGGCAACCTCACTGTCGCTCATGCCTCCCAATCACTCAGCACTCAGCACTCGGCACTCGCACTCAGTAGGTACCTGAGCTCACTGGGGTTTGTACAGACTCCGGAGGGGCTCCTACAACCCAAGAGCTATAAACAAGCCAAATCATGGCTTCAATCACTCTCAGACACTCGGCCTCTCTCATATCATAACATCCTCACAATATTGGCCCTCAGCCTCACACAGTCAGACACTCTCAACATGCCACTCGGGCCATAAATAAACGGGGTTCTCGACCCAAAAATAATATTTCAATTCAAGAAATAGTAATATCATCAAATAGGAGTGTCAACAATTTCACAAGAAAGACTGAGTGTAAAATCATAGTTTCAAAGTGAGGAATATCAATAAAATAGCCCCCAAGGGGTTAAAACATATCGGCACTAGGCCCCAAACATGGCTTACAACCCAAATATATCAAAACATGATAATACTATAAAATATATACTTTAAAAACAGTTTCGCAACTCAATAGTTGCCTAAAAAGGAATATTTTTCCAAATTTCCAATTCGTGCACGCCCCACACTCATCATCCAGTGTGTGCGTCACTCCAAAACCCGTGAAAGGATGTAAAGTCTGGGGTTTCACACCCTCAGGACAGGATTTAAAGACATTACTTACCTCAAACTAGCCCGAAAAGCTATTCCGTAACACGCTTGCCTCTCGAATCAACTCCCGAGTGCTCCAAATCTATCAAGTTCAAATTATGCTAAGGGGACGAATTCTAATTGAAAAATATTAATTTTAGCACAAAACCCAAAATTAGCCAAAATCCGACCCCCGGGCCCGCGTCTCGTAACTCGGAAAAATTTATACCAAAACGATCCTCATCATCTCACGAGTCTATACATATAAAGAACTCTGAAAACGGAGTCCGTTTGACCCCTCAAATCATCACTAAAAGGCCTCTTAAACTCAAGCCCTAATTTCACCTTTTTCTACTGATTTTCCCCAATTAAACATTCTTAATTTGGTCCTTAATCACATATAGTCGAGTTATTGGGTCCAAAATCCTTACCTCAAGGAAGAACAATCGTCTTCCCTCTTCAAAATCGCTCCAAAAGCTCAAATCTCGTTCAAAAATGGAAGAAAACTCGGACTGCTCGTTATATATACACTGTCCAGAATTTTCGCGGTACTGTTCACGTGGTTGTGAAAAAAATGCAGCAGCTTTCCACCCGAGGCCCTCGGAATCTCAACCAGATATACCAACACGTCCCAAAATACAATACGAACTTAGTCGAGCCTTCGAAACATCAAAACACCAAAATCACATCGAATTCAAGCCTATGAACTTTGAAATTTCTAAATTCCACCAATGATGCCGAAACTATCCAAAACACCTTCGATTGATCTGAAATTTTGCACACATAACCAAAATGACATTACGAACCTGTTCCCACTGTCGGAATTCCATTGCGACCCCGATAGTCTATTTTCCACTGCCAATCGGAAATCGCCAAAAATTAACTTTCGTCAATTCAAGCCAATTTTACACCGGACATCACAAAAATATTACAGACACACTCCTAAGTCCAAATCACCTAACAAAGCTATCCGAGCCATAAAATCCGCATTCCGAGGTCGTTTACCAATAAGTCAACTCTCAGTTGACTTTTCCAACTATAAGATTATTTTTAAAGACTAAATGACTAAATTCTTGCTACAACCATTCTGATTCCGAGCCTACCAACTCTAACACATCATAAACAGTATAACCAACCTATGACAAAGCAAAAACAGGAATAATAATGAATTTTTTACGGAATGACCGACCGGGTCATTACATACTAGAAAGCAGTAAAACTATCAATTAACAAGGATAAGGATTGGAGACAAGATTAAGGAGATCTAGAGTTATGACTTTCCCTATTGCCGGAATCCTTTCCGCTACGTTTCCTATAAATTTGCCTAAGTTTTCTCTACCGATCATGAGCTCTCTGAGTGTCGTAATTCTCTCCCGAGTAACTACCACAATTTACTAGACATATTCTTCCAAATTAAGTTAGATGGCACTAAGTTACAGTTCACTCGGATCGCACCAAGATTTCGTTATTCCTAATCCTACCTTTAAACCCTTCGTATTGATCCCTCATATACGTTAGGAGTGATGTTGTTCAATAACTATCTAAATATGAACTCTCTTTTGAGTAATACACACTAAATAGGCACATTCAATTGAGAGCTCTTCAACGAACCACAATATAAACGTAGTTGAACAAATAGAGAAAAAGTTGCAACAAATCTATATTAACGTAACAGGAAAATCATCTTTCAATAGGTTCCATAAAAATCCTAGATAAAAAATTAGCTATTCATAATAGTATGCATAACTACAATACTAGAATTCTTAACCAATAATAGAAATAGGAAGAAGGAAGTGAAAAACTCGTAGAAGAATTCTCCGTCTTGCTCCTAGTGTGTTCTTTCCTCCTTAGGTCCAAAGTGTGTCAAAAGTACTCAAAATATCATTTTTCCATGTATATATACCAAGTAGGGTCGGTCCCAAGTAATTATACCTTCTCCTACGCGAAAAAGGATACTTTTCCCGGACAGGACGTGCGCGGCCGTGCACTTTTCACACTTTCTGCCCCATATGCACGGTCAGTGCGCGGCCGCGCACTTGCTGCTCATGTTTCACCCTGTTCTGTTAGAAATTTGAAAAAACGTAAAAGATGAAAGCTATAGCCCTTGAATTAGATTTCCAACCATATATTGTGGATCCCAAATGGAGTTCTGGTCGAAATGTTATGTGCATTTTACTAGACAGTGCACAATATGCCTGCTCGATTCTTCGTTCGTTCTAAACTGTCATCCGTTGATCTTCGAACACGATCTCGGCTTAATTTCTTGGTCTTTTACTCAGACTTCAAAGCTCCAAATGACTTGAATTCATTCCATAACATCTACATAGCTCGGAATCACTCCTACAAGGTATAAAACACTCAATTAGTGCAAAACACTAGCGATTAAAGCTCAAACTGAACTAAAGTGCAGTAAATTAGAGTGTAATAAGCGACTAAAATACGTATTGATAGCCTATCTTCATAGAACTATAAAAATATTATAAATTTTGAGAGATATTTTTTGAAAAACTTACATGAATATTGTAGAATTCAATCTTTCATTATCCAAGATGGACATTATTCTTTCACTGTCCTAAATCTGTTTTATTTTTTATTTTGAGAAATCAGAATCTCAATTTTTCTCCCAAATTTGTTGATGGACTCCGGTCAAAGTGTCCGAAATCAGTTGACCGAAAATATAGTGCACCGGGTTGCCCTTTTTGTCAAAACACCAGAGGCATGATCCTATACTAGCAAATTGTCCATCTGACAAAATATAGTAAGTAGTTGACATATGTTGACACAAATTCACCTATTTAATATTTATCCTTTTTTATTTACAAAACAAGTTAACTTGAAAGAGAAAACTATAATTCAAGAGTCATTACATTTGAATATAGCCATCCCAAGAATGGCAAGAAAGTTGAATATAGCACCATATCCATATAAGCATAAGTTCTGCAAATTAAACAGAAATGTGTCAAATGGTCAGGAACAGAATTGAATCTGTTGAAAAGTTTGCATAATCTGCATTACTAGAGAAACAAGATTGATCATGCGTCATATTTCAACATAAATCCAGCTGACACTTAAAGTCGACTGAGAAGACAAGGCAACTAATAACTATTCTGGTTATAAAGTACAAGAGAAACTACAATCAAGCACGATGAAGTTACCTGAAGATAAATGCTTGTGTCGTATTGGCTCTTCAAAGCTTATTCATGGTATACTGAGGTCAAAGAAGGCACTGTTGGGTTTAAAGCCTCTTAGAGTTCAAAAGAGGGTGAATGAGAAATGGAGGGAAAAATAAAAATTTGATTTTTCCTCCTTGGCAAAAGGACTTTTGATGGGTATATATACAATTGATCTTTTTCTAGCTCTTAAATAGTTAAGAAGAAGGCAAGCTTCGCGCCGTCGTCGGCTTCGGATCCAGTCAAATGATTGATTGATTGATTAATTTTTTGGACCAAATTTATTTATTAATATTAACGGAATATTAATTTATCCGAATTAGACCGTTTCTATAACGGTAATTCAATTTTACTCCGTTTTAATTTTTTCGTTATAATTGAATTTGGCGGTTTGCAGAAATGGTTGTTTTATGAAACAACCATTTTGAGTTGCAACTTTACATGAAGAGTTGTTACCTTATATGAATAGTTGCAACTCTTTAGTATAACCTAACTTTTTTTTTTTGCTATAAATACATGAACCTTCTCTTAGATTTTTCTTACGAAAATTCTGATTTCTCCTTCTTTCTGCATTGTTTTAACAGAAAAGAAAGCAGTAAGTGTGATTTACTACTGTTCTTTGCGTTCGTTGATCACTGAGGTTTGAAGTACCGCTACACCAGTGATGTTATCCATTCTATCCTCGGAGAAAATAATCCTAAATCTCGGGTACTAGGAGGGGATTAAGTTCCTTAAGGAAACACTGTGAATTCAATGGGCTCGAATTCATCTTCTGTTCTTCTACCTTTCTGATTTTTTCCGTTGCTACTGGTTTTGAATATATTTTCGAATACAGATTTCTAACAAGATTAAGGAACTTAATTTAATTCTGTATTCCTCTTATATTCTATTTGTGGGAGATTAAATCCTAGTGATTTCTACTATCGGTTTGGAGACTAAAATCTTCGGATTTTCTATTCCCTTTGTGTTCGGTTTGAAGAAAAAAAGTCTTCACCGTTGTATTTAATCTGTTTCTGTTAAATTTATTCGGTTTGAAGATTTTAAATACTTCACCGTTAATTAATTTTGTTTTTATTTTGTGATTAACAGAAATGACAGAAACAGGAACTCATGTGGTTGGCTCTACGAGCAATGTTGGTTCTTCCCATCGTTCTGTGCCACCACCGGCTCTGGTGGAGAAGTCCAAAAAAAACTTCGAGATTGACTTCAAACGGTGGCAACAAAAGATGTTCTTCTATTTGACTACTTTAAGTCTACAGAAGTTCATCAAAGAGGACGTTCGAGTTATGCCGGAATCAACTCCTGAGAATGAATGTTTTATGGTGACTGAGGCATGGAAGCACTCAGATTTCTTATGCAAGAATTACATTCTTGGCGGACTGGAGGATGATCTTTACAACGTCTATAATAATGTGAAAACTTCGAAAGGACTATGGGAGACGTTGGAAAAGAAGTATAAAATCGAGGATGCCGGTTTGAAGAAATTCGTTGCAACCAAGTTTTTGGACTATAAGATGGTACACAACAAGCCTGTCACTACCCAAGTTCAAGAGCTGCAAGTTATCATTCATGATCTCCTTGCTGAAGGTATAATCCGAACTAATGCTTTTTGTGAAAGTATCAATTCTGTTACTAATTATGATTTTTTTGTTAAAGGTTTGGTCATCAATGAGGCGTTTTAAGTTGCAACAATGATTGAGAAGTTGTCTCCTTTATGGAGGGACTTTAAGAACTACTTGAAACATAAGCGTAAGGATATGAAACTCGAAGATCTCATCGTTTGATTGAGGATCAAAGAGGACAACAAAACTGCAAAAAAGAAGACACCTGGGAACTCAACAATTATGGAAGCAAATATTGTTGAAACTGCTCCAACTAATCTGAAGAAGCGGAAGAAGTCTTCTGGACCAAACAACTACCCCAGCAAGAAGAAATTCAAGGGAAACTTCCACAACTGTGGAAAGATTGGAAACAAAGCTGCAGAATGTCGTGCTCCAAAGAAAGAGAAGAAAAAGGGTCAAGCAAATATGGTTCAAATAAATGATGATATTGATGACTTCTACGCTTTGTTTTCTGAATGCAACTTAGTGGGAAATCCTAAGAAGTGGTGGATTGATTCTGGTGCCACCCGCCATGTTTGTGATGTTAGAGAAGCATTTGCTTCATATGCTCCTGCTGGACCCGACAAGACCATTTTATGGGAAATTCTGCAACGGAAAAAATTGAAAGTTATGGAAAGATATTCCTAAATATGATCTCTAGCAAGTTGTTGACTCTGAACAATGCTTGTCATGTTCCTGAAATACAAAAGAACTTAGTTTCTATTTCACTTCTCATCAAGAACGGGTTTAAGTGTGTTTTTCTTTCAGACAAAGTTATAATAAGTAAGAACGAGATGTAGTTAAGAAAATGTTACCTTACTGAGGGCCTTTTTAAGCCGAATGTAATGGTTGTTGACAATAAAAAATTTCAGCTTCTTCTTACTTACTTGATTCAAATGATTTATGACATATATGTTTGGGACATGTCAATTATAAAACCTTGCGAAAGATGATTAATTTGGAGGTGTTGCATAAGTTTGAATGCGACAAATCAAAATGTCAAATATGTGTGGAATTTAAATATGTTAAACATCCTTATAAGTCAGTTGAAAGGAATTCAAATCCTTTAGACTTAATTCATACAAATATTTGCGAGATGAAGTCAATACCATCTCGCGGTGAAAAGAAGTATTTCATAATTTTTATTAACGATATTACTTGATATTGCTATGTTTACTTACTTAATAGTAAAGATGAATTAATAGATACATTCAAACAATATAAAAATGAAATATAAATGATCATGAGAAACTTTTCCAATTCATGCTGAAGTGATTTTTTTTTTTTTGAAATATAAAATCGAGCAATCTTCAGGAACTGTACACTTTGTGAATCTAATAAACTTGGACTTTAATGAACCATTCTATGACTGCACATGAACAGAGTCGAAGTTTAATAATCGACCTTCGACTTCACCTTCCCATTTTTCACAATCAATCAAACCTTTTAATGAAAAGAACAATCGTGAATATGCTAGAATGCTTTAGGCACGTTTTTAATCTAGTATCGTGACTAAATACACATTCGCGTGGCATAATTGTGATTCCAAATAAATCAAGGTACACGTTCATGCGATTTTGGTCAAACAATCTTAATAATAGTAGAGTGTTATTAATTGTGTACACGTACACGTGACATGATTCTGGACACACCAAACAAAACGAATACATGTACGCGTGATTTGTTTCAAAAAGCGGTAAAAGGTAAATGCACATAGTTCCTAAAACGAGTAATTAAATAATTTAATTAAGCCAGGTATGATTAAAGCGACCATGCTAAAACCACGGAATTCGGAAATGCCTAACACCTTCTCTCGGTTAGCAGAATTCTTACCCGGTCTTCTAGTTTTGCAGACTTTAAGACGGAGTCAAAACTTTCCTCGATTTAGGATTTAAAATAAACCGGTGACTTGGGATACTATAAATTATCCCAAGTGGAAACTCTGAAATTAAATAAAATAATCTCATTTCCATTAATATCACTTAAATTGGAAAAACTCTCTATCCCCTCGGGAAAAATGAGGTGTGACAATGGGTACAAAATTGTTCGAACTCTCGAACATTTCCTTATGACGTGTTAAGGCACTACAAAACATTACAAAGGGTTTCGATAATATCGACCCTCGAAAACCCTAATGGGTGCAGATTTTCTCAAACTCTCGAATAATTCCTTATCTCGTGCCAAGGCATGACAAATTTTATATGGTTAACAATAAACTTTTCAAGCTGAAAGGCAGAAAAAAACCATTCTTTTTACAAAGGCCATCGGCCTAATACAAAATCCTAAGGGCCATTTTTATTGTTGAGTTCGGAAAATCATCCTCACTCAACTAAAACCTAAGAGTTATCCTACTTCGAGTTCGAGCAAACACTCACTCGACACTAGTTCGATTTCGTCCAAAATTGCCTAAGTCTCGAACCTAAGGATACAATTTCATAAGGCATAAAATGAAACAAAATGAAATAAAGACAAGACAGAAAGGAAAAGTAAAGTGTCTTTGTATATATGTCAAAATTTATTTACAAGGGCAACATGGCCCGATCAAGGTTCTATACAAAAATTTAGAGGGAAAATCCTAAGTGCCTAATTTTCCCCGGGAGATACATCTTCACCATCAGGATCCCCTCTACTCTCGGACCCGCTCATGCTCCCAACGTCATCATCATCAGAAGAAGCCAGTGCCTTGGCATCGGCTTTTAGCTCTTTAGCATTTTTATCTCATCAGTGAGATTGAAGCCCCGAGCATGGATCTCCTCGAGGGTTTCCCTTCGAGACTGGCACTTGGCAAGCTCGACAACCCAGTATGCTCGATTTTGGGCAGCGTCGGCAACTTCCTTTTCTTGAGCTTGAGCGGCTTCAACATCAAACCGATAGACGTCCACGATCGCCTCAACATCAACCTTTGCTTTCTCAACCTCAGATTTGGCCGTTGCAAGTTCGATGACCAACCGAGCCTGGAGCTTCTCAATTTTATTGGTCTGTGCCAAGTTCTTCTCTCTCTAGCCCTAGAGCTGGTTTTCAGTCGAGGATAACTGGGCTTGAGCAGCCTCCTTCTCTGAGGCAAGGCGGTCCATATTTTGCTTCCACGCTAAGGTCTCCGCCTTCACCACATCTACCTCTTCATGGTCCTGCTCGATCATCTCGAGATTTTGTTGGACCTGTGAGATCGAATTGTTAGCCATCTCTCCCGAACCGATGCCATGAGCTTTAAAGGTTTTTATTACCTGCTCGGTTAGGTCGCTTTGTTCCTTCTGAGCCGCGACTAGATCAGCTCGGAGGTCCTTGATTTCTTCTTATTTCTGCCCACTGAGAAGTTTAAGGGCATTCTTCTCCTCGGTGAGCCTTTGAATGTCGGCCTCTGTTGGCCCAAGTAAAGGATAGTTTTGAAGATTGACAAAGGAATTCAGGAATGAACCAGGTCCATCACTGATGAACATAGACAAGGAAAGATTCAAGCACGTGAGATGTATGTGAAGGAGATAAACGTATCCTGGTAGAATAAATATCTCCTGATAAAAAATGTTACATAAATGATAAGGAGAAGGACTTCTTACTCAAAGAGAACATTATCCAAGATAAGGAAAGATTTAGGAGTTGAGATTAACTAGAACTCTTCCACTAAGGAAGAGTGGCATTAGAACTCTAGTTAATTCTTTATATACTAACTCTATTTATTGTAGGATGTTCTCAGTTAACAGGTACGCACAATAGCAGAAGTTAAACGTGAATTGAGGGCAAAATAGCAAGGCATTTTGCAAGCAATTTGTGTGATATTCAAGTGTGCAAACCTAAAGCTACTTGAACCAGATAGAAGAACCAGTTTCAAGTATCTGTCTTTTATTCTAGTTCAATTGTAGTAGGTCGTTTTATATTTTACCTTTCAGCTTTATCAGAAGCATTTGTAATAGGTACTCAGTGTATTCAAGTTAGAGTTAACTTGAAGTTGTCGCAACATTTAGAGGTTGTTTGCTACCATGGATTAGAGTTAGTCCTAAGTTTACAAAAGAGTTTTTGTAAATGCAGTTTTTAGCTCAGTGATTTAGTGAAGAGTTTGGGAAAATCCTACTGGGAAGTATGTCGTGGTTTTTTCACCTTTTGAGCTAGGTGTTTTCCATGTAAAATCCTTTTGTTCTTTAATTTCTGTACTTATTATTCCACAACAGTAGTATTATGAACACATAGAAGAACCATGTCCTTCTATAATTTGTGCACGCAAAAATTGGACACCACACAAATCACCCTCCCCCCCTCTTGTATGGTATTGAAGTATAAAACATCAATTGGTATCAGAGCGGGTTATCCTTGAATATGCTAACACCTTAGGATAAGATCAAGATGAGTGCACCACCTGGACATTGTGAAGTACAATCAACTGCTAACCCACCACTCCTTTATGGCTAGTACTACTCGTAGTAGAAAAACAGAATGAGAGACCATATCATAGGAGAAGATTACGAGCTATGGGATATTGTCATTGATGATCCCCTAGCTACCACGAAGAAGAATGCTGAAGGAGTAGATGTGCCAAAAACAAGAGTTGACTGCACTACTAAGGACTTGAGAAAATGGAAGAAGAATGTCAAGGCCAAGAAATGGTTTGTGTGTGGACTTGGTCCAGACGAGTACAACAGAATTCAAAGTTTTACTACTGCTAAGAAAATTTTGGACACGTTGCAAGTGGCTCATGAAGGAACACCTCAAGTGAAGAGGTCCAGTGGAACTCAACTGTATTCTCAATATGAGAATTTCTCCATGAAGGAAGGGGAAACCATCCAAGAGATGTATACAAGGTTCACCACACTGAGAAATGAATATAAGTCTCTTGGAAGGATTTTTCTTGAAGAAGACAAAGTTGAGAAGATTCTGACAAGAGTTCTACCAGTTTCCTGGGAAAGCAAAATTACTGCAATACAGGAATCAAAGAACATTGCAACTCTTAAGTTGGGTTAGCTGATTGGAAATCTCACTACTTATGAACTTAGAAGGCAAACCATGAAGATGGAGTGCCCAAGAAGAAAATGAGCTTGGCACTCAGAATCACTGAAGGTGCTGATCTAGAGAAAGATGAGATGGCTATTATCACTAAGGACTTCAAGAAATATCTAATGAGAGGAAAGGGTTCTTCAAGAAGTGGAAGTTACAACAAACCAAAGGTTCCTGAAAAACCAACCAATGAGGCCTGCTACAAGTGTGGGAAGACTGATCATCACATCAAGAACTGCCCTCAGTGGGAAATTGAATGGAAGAAGGAAAGATTTGCACGTAGAAACAGGAAGAAGGAACAAGTTCATCCCAAGAAAAATAAAGGTTAAACAAAGGCTATGTTGCTTCTTGGGGTGAAAGTTCAGATGAGGACTCAGATGATGAAGATGGAGATGAACAAGCACTTATGGAAATTGGAGGATCTGATGAGGAATCTGAGGTAAGTATAATTCATCTCAAAGACAAGATTAAGTTTTAGTCTAAAGAAAAACTTTCTGAATCTTCTAGATTTCATTGATGAATCTGAGGAGATAAATAAAGAAAAAGAGCAGTTGTCTAAGGAATGTGTGATTTTAAAAGCAAAGTGTAAGAACTTGGAACTCAGAGTTAGTGAGACTTTAAGTGAGAGAATTGCACTGTAGAACAAGGTTCATACATTTGAAGAAAATGTCTTAGAATTAAAATCTGAAAACCTAAAACTGAAATTAGGAACAAGTAAGAAGACAGCTGATTGCACACAACTTACTCCAGAGGAAACCATAGGTATACTGAAAGATGACTTATATAAGAAGGGTGAGCAGGTAAGAGTCTTGAAGGAGAATCTAGGCAAAGTAAAGCATGAACTAGATAGAACCTGTAAATAGAACAAGTACTCTGATGCTCTATCATGGCTACAGGAACATCATAGTAGCAATAAAAGAGGACTTGGTTTTGGGAATCAGCTACCTAGGTGGGATCCCAAAATCAAGTACCTTACTCTTCCTGAGAACAAGATTTGTACTCATTATGGTAAAATTGTTCACTATAAAAGCGAATGTAACGCAAAAGAGAAGGCTAGCCAAAAGAACAAAAAGTTTGTTCAAGGGAAGAATTGGCTCCCAAGTTAGGCTAAAGAGAATTTAATTCACCCTCATGCCTATAGAAAGGGAACCAAACTAGTTTGGGTTCCTACGACTAACCCCTGATTTCTTTTTGCAGGTTTAAGTGAAGGGAAGTAGCCAAATATGGTACATAGATAGTGGCTGCTCAAAGCACATACAGGAAGCAAGGACCAATTCCTTTCACTTGAGAACCTCAAATGAGGTAATGCCTCCTTTGGAAATAGAAAGAAAGGTGATATCATTGGGGTTGGTAAGGTAGGTAAGAATGAATCTCATCCTATTGAGAATGTCTATTTGATAGACGACTTGAAATACAGTCTAATCAGTGTATGAAAATTGTGTGATAGAGGTAACTTGGTAGCATTCACCTCTACTAAATGTTTTGTGATAAATCTTATCACTGACATGATTGTTTTACAGGGAAAAAGAGTGAACAATATATACATTATAGATCTTTCCACACTTTCAGAAAATGAACTAACTTGCTTAAGTGTGATGGGCAGTGATCCCCTCCTTTGGCATAAGAGACTTGGACATGCAAGCCTGAGTCAACTCAACAAATTAGTATCCAAGGACTTGGTGATAGGACTACCTAACATTAAGTTCAAAGAAGACAAAGTATGTGAGGCTTGTGCAAGGGGGAAGCAGGTAAGATCCTCTTTTAAATGCAAGAAAGTAGTAAGTACCACCAGAACAATGGAACTGGTTCATATGGATCTTTATGGTCCAATGAGAACCTTAAGCAGAGGTGGTAAAAGATATTGTTGATACCCAATTTTTCCCATATATATATATATATATATATATATATATATATATATATATNTGAGCATCAACCAGTATTTTTCCATAAGTTTCTGTAATTATAAAGGATTTTAATTAATTTATTCCAACATTTTATTATCTAAATAATTATTGATTGCATCAAAAATGATTTTATAATGATTTATCACTTAATATTTATTATTTATATTCATATTGAGCTTTAATCATTTTATGCATAATCATATTTACATCTTTAGGCTATAATTGCAATAATAGCCCATATATGCATAATTGCATTATTTACACAGTAAATGACTTTTTCTATTTTTTATAATATTAAGTAATTATTTAACATCATTTTTCATATAAAAATAGCATTTTTATCATTTATTAATTATTTTTAAAAAATATTTTATTAATTTAAATGAGTATTTAAAACATAGACCCTTTCCTAATTAATTTTCGAACCTACCCAGACCAATACCCTAACCCAACTACCCAGATCCATACCCGTCCAATAACCCNACGACCCTAAATCCTCCACCCCTTTTTAATTAACCAAACATCCTAAACCCTAAAACATTCCCACCCGCCGCCTTTTGATCCTCTCCTCTCCTTAACCTTTCAAACCCTAGCCCCCCGTTACACTTTCCTTTTTGATTCATGGGATCCTCTCTTGATTCCCTGCCTTATTTGGCTTTGTTTCTTTACTGGCTACCTGATCTTGATGTTACTTAACCTATTTGCCTCAAAAGGCAAGTGTATTGCAAGAGACTCGAACCAGATCTGGTTCAAAGTCTCTCACATTTCGATTATTCCGTCTATGTTCATCCCAATACTTATGAGTACCAATATTTTCGTATCTCTGGTTCAAACCATATTTTGGTTCATTCTGGTTCGCTCTATTTATTTACTGAATCTGGCTATTTTTTGTAAATCTGTTACTTACCCTAGATTTAGGGTTCAGATCTGAAACGATTTTTTATTTTTTTCTTTGGTATTTCTTCGTTAATATTTCCATCTCTATATGTTATAGTCTTTTTGTTATTATTTTATGACCGATTTTATTTACCCTAAAACTAGGGTTTTGATTTCAATAGATTTTGCAAAAAATATTTTTAACCTTTAAACGTTTTCGTCTGTGGGTATCTATTAGGGTTTTCTTGTTTATTTTTTGACTGATTATATGTCTTCGTATTTCTGCTTATTTTCTTAGGGTCCCAATTATTTAATTGTTCATTGTACAGTTCCTGCCTGTTTGCCTTTAACTCCGGCGATTAATTGCTAATTGATTTTTACTTACCTAAATTAGGGCTTGAAACTAGCCTTTCCTTTAGTATTGGTGTTTTATTCGACTTACATGTTCTTACCTTATTTGGACCAGTATTTGCTTGTTAACTTGGCCTACTTCCCTTAACCTTACTGGCCTGATTTTATGTTCTGATTATTGAAGCCGACTTTTAATTGATTCTAGAACTATTTCTTACCTTATTTAATCTAGTACTTGACTACTGATTGATTCCATATAAGGTTTTTCTTAAATTAAGGGGTACTAGCCTGACTTTATGTTATTCTGTCATGTTAATTGATTTATGCCGACTCTAATTGATTGTTAATTTATTCTCATACCTTATCTGTGTAGGACTAATTCATTACCTTATTTGCCTACTTCATTGAGTGTTATTTAAACCCGCTTGGAACTCTCGAACTCTTCTATTCTCACAAAAAACTTAAGCTCTCTTTGTTCTCTTGTTCTGATTTCTGCACTAAGTGGCTACAATGTGATCACCCAAAGGGTCATTTTAAGAATTTAGACCCAATTCTAGGCTTATTAGCCATAAAAATACTAATTTTAAATACCTCAATTTGTGTACACAGTCCGGGTGTGAAACCGGAAATTTTTTATGTTAAAATATGAGAAATAGTAATTTCTAGGGTTAAATTTTGATTATAGTTGACTTTGGTCAATATTTTGAGTAAACGGACCCGGATTCCGGGAGGTCCGTAGTAAAATATAGGACTCGGGCGTATGCCCGAAAATGAATTCAGAGGTCCCAAGTCTTAGAAATTAATTTTTGAAAGAAATTATTTTGCTGAAATATTTATGAAATAAAGAAAAGAATTAATGTTTGAAATTATTGGTATCGGGCCCATATTTTTGTTCTGGAGCCCGGTACAGTTTTGTTATGATATTTAGGTCTTGCCTATGAAAATTGGTGAAAAGCGGAGTTCGTTTGACGTGATTTAGACATCTTGTTGAAAAGTTATGAACTATAAGTGTTCTTGAGGAAAATAATGTGTTTTGAGGTTTAATTCATAGTTTTACATGTTATTTTCATGATTTGATCATACAAGTAAGTCTGTATGATGCTTTTAGGCTTGCGTGCATGTTTTGTTTAGAGCCCCGAGGGCTCGGGTGAGTTTCAAATAGGTTTGGGTTGTGTTGCATTCTTTCTTTCTTATGTTTCGACGTCGTTTCTTCAAGTATAAATGATATCATATTGAACAATGAGTTCCGATTTCTGTTTTGAATGAATTATTAGATCCGTATCGTAATTACGGACCCGTAACAAAAAGAATCATCGAATTTGGACGTCTTATGAGGATTTTATGGGCATTTTACTAAGGTTGCCAGATTTTTCAGGTTAATACGAAATTGCCCCTGACGGCGTATTAAAAATCTACACTATTTGCAAAATATTAAAACCTACATATTTCCTTCATTATAATGTCAAATTGAGTTATTCAAAAGCCTAACTTGATTAGAATTTCACAAGAAATCCATTGGAGACATAAAAATTGAGTTTCAGAATCATTTGGCACGAGAAACGAGGCAGAATAGCTGGCAGAAAAATATATATAAAACGGGTAGACTTCTTCTTCTTCAAATTTTTGAACCCCACAGCCCTAGGAACGAATTACTTCACCAAATTTTATCCCCAAGTCATTGGTAATCAATTCTAAACTTTACTCTTTCAATTACTCATTGTTTTTCATCACTTTTAAATCAAAAATTAAGAATTTTCACGGTAAAAATTGAGGGTTTGGGTAGAATTAGACAATTTTGTAAAAATCGAATCTTTATATTGAATCAAGGTCGGATTTCAAAACTAATAGTATATTTGGGTTCGTGGGTGAATGGGTAAACGGAATTTGGTCCAAACCCCGAGTTTAGATCAAGCAGGCCCGGGGTCGGGTTTTCACTTTTTTTCAGAAAACGTAGAAAAAATTATATTTTTCAATAAAGTTAGTTATTTTAGCATTAGTTAATGATATTAAGTTAATTTTGATTAGATTCGAGCAATTTAGAGGTGAATTCAAAAGGAAAAGCAATAATTGAGCAGTGAGTGGCCTGCGGAATTGAGGTAAGTGTTTGGTCTAACTTTGGCTTGAGGGAATAGGAATCTCCACTTGTTGCTATGTGAAATGCATGGGCGTGTTGTATAGTTATGGTGACGAGTATCTATGCACCACCCAAATTATTTGTTAAACATGATCACATTTCCCGTTCCCCACTTATTTGATCATTGTTTTAACTGTTACATGTTCATTATTGTTTCTATGACTATTTGACCTTGTTGACTCGTTGTTGATTATTGTTGTGACTATTTGGAAAGAGTATTGGTTGTTTGAGCTGGTTTCCTTGTGATATAAACATGGTTGAGAGGTGTTATGAAATAAACGTATATATTTTGATATTCCTGTTGGTTCCATGGTTGAGAGGTTATTGATGAGGTTATGAGAAAAATACAGTTTATTAAATATAATTGTTGAGGTTCGCGTGGTTATTGGGTTTCATTGAGTTATCTCCAATTGTTGTCATAAGTGTGTTAAAAATATTGGATGTTCTCTTAAGTTTATCATAGCATATAAAGACTGAGCTGGATTGACAGCGTTACGGTGTTTACTTATATTCTGGTTGGTTTTATTGCGAAATGATATTGGTTAAAGCTTACGAGCTATATGATTTTCGGTTTGAAATTGTGGAAATAACAGTATTGTGAAAGGCTTGGCCTAAATTGTGAAATTCTTTATGAATAAATTGATATGATATGTCTGGTGGGAGCGGGTTGCACGCTGCAACAATGAGTGATAAGGGAGGACATGTGGGATCGGGTTGCACGTTGCAACAGGAGCAATAAGGGTGATATATTTAGGGAGGAGCAATAAGGGTGATATATTTAGGGAGGAGCAATAAGGGAGGGCAGGTGGGAGTGGGTTACACGCCGCAACAAGAAGCGATAAGGGAGGACATTTATATTTTTACTGATTTTCAAAGAAAATAAAGATTTGAAAAGCTAAATGATTATTTTTACTGTTTTGTTTTTAGAAAAACAAAGATTTGAAACTTTCTATTTTATATTACTATTTTCATATTTTGGCACTACTTTTGTTCAAAGATAAAGTTTGAAAACTTGGAAATTTTGAGGATTGGTTATAGCTGAGGCCTGAAAGAGGCGATTGTGTTATTTTATTATATATATATATATTATATATATTATATGTATTAATATCACAGGTTTATTGTTAAAAGCCCCGCCTTAGCCTCGTCACTACTTCACCGAGGTTAGGCTCGGCACTTACTCAGTACATGGGGTCGGTTGTACTGATACTACACTCTGTGCTCTTTTGCACAGATTCAGGTACTAGTCAGCAGTAGAGGATTCCAGGTCACCACCCGATTCGTTTGGAGACACGAGGTACATATGCCGGCGTTCGCAGATTCCGAGAGTCTTCTCCTATTATTTTTTACACTATTTTATTATACTCAGAACAGTTACATTATTTTTTTCGGCCATTATTTGTAGTATTCTTTAGTAGTTTGTGGATTGTGACACCAGACTCTGGGGTAGTCTTAGAGTTGTTTACATAATTAGTTCGTGATACGTTGTATTTAAATGGTCACTGTTATCATTTTGTTTTATTTTCGTTGGGAATTGTTTTAATTAGGCTCAATTGAAATTTATTTATTTATGCTCAAGTAATAAATCAAGGAAATTAGTTAATCGAGTTCTAACATTGGCTTGCCTAACAAGTGTGGTGTTAGGCGCCATCACGATTCCTAAGGTTGGGAATTTGTGTCATACAATTAATAGATATCATGTCTATAGGAAATAAAAAAAATTAGTTTCAACCTAGAGATCATGCCAATAGGATATAAAGCTAATAAATACCATGACTATAGGGTGGAATCAATTTCAAACTTAGAAATCATGCCTATAGGGGTTTAAATCAATTCAGCAATTAGAAAGCATGCCTATAGGTTTTTTTTAAAGGGAATAAAAACCTGTCTTTATGAATTAAAATCAGTACTACACTTAGAAACCATGTTTATAGGTCTGTAATTAACAAAGTCGTAGAAATCATGCCTATAGGATTCTGTTAATCAATCATGAATTCGACCGATTCTGGCCATCACTTAGGCAATCTGTAAGACTTACTAATGATCATGGGCTTAAATTGTGACATATTGCTACTCGAAAGCCCAGATTCATGCTGAATAAAATCAGTAGGCAAACAAATAGGTCCCAAGGCTCATCTTAATAAAGCTGCCTTTATATTCTCTTTCTTCTCATATAGATATCATGCCTATAGGATTCTAAAATTAACAAAGTTTGCTGATTCAATTGCGTGCTTTTGTTGTACATGTGGAGGTCAATGTGAGCCCTTATTTGTTTATTCGAAAGTCCTATTTGCCTTTTGTTTGTCGCCTAGATTTCTTGTTTTTAGTAACATAGATTTATCTAGAACCATCCTAAATAGAGGTCCTAACACCTCCATGGCCATAGGTAAGAGACGGGTAGTGCACGCATAAGGAACGAGCTAGAAGCTACTAGAACGCCTAGGTAATAACTGAAAGATAGTAATTGGGTAGTAAGGAGATGATATCCCGAGCGCTAATGCTATGAGTAACATCCCAACTTGGGAAAGTTACGAAGCATTACATGGAATGATCTTGTAGGCTAAAAACCTAGGACCCTCTTTAATCCTGTTTAAAAGTAACTTGTATTGTCCAAATTTTTTTCTTCCCCTTTTATACTAATTCGCTTAATTTAAGTTCGGTCGGACCCACCGTTTTGGACCTCGAGGGGTGCCTAACATCTTCCCCTCGAGGTAATTTGAGCCCTTATCCGATCTCTAGTGATGCAAACTAGTTTATGAGTTAATTGCTCTAGGTTCCCTAACGCACCTTAATTCGTTAGGTGGTGACTCTTCCAATCGCTTACCCAATCCCAAAAAGAAGGAGTTGTCCCAGAAATGTCGAAACCTGATTTCGCAAGGAAAAAGGGGGCGCGACAGCATGGCGACTCTGCTGGGGATATTTCTAGGCTCTTACCATAACGAACCTGATTTTTGTGAATTAGTATTTAAGCATGCCTTTATTATTCCGTCAATACTTGCATACCCCTTCCTCTTCCCACTTTATGTGGATTTATTTGCCTATCTTCAGTTATTTACGATTTCTCTTTCTTGTTTTATTACTCTTTACTGTGGAAACTGACTTGTCTCTTTGTTTTCTTTCTTAACTGCCTTTACAATTATTAAATACCGCATTTATCATTTTTTTCATCTTGCAAATACATGAAAACATGCTATTTTCTGTCTTATAAATCATGCTCAACATCATATTCCACTCGTGCGTGATTAATACCATAGCAACGCTTGATGAGTGTTTGCGCTCTTCTTATATCACCTTATTTGACTTTGGAAAGGCTTATTTGCGGTAAAACTAGTCGATCAGCGGTGCAGTTGACGGTTCCGTGCCTTTCCCCCTTGAGTCATCCGCTTGATGGTACCAGTCTAGACTTCTATAAAAACCTTACTCTGATTATAATTGTGCATGCATCATGGTCAAACCTAGTCTGGGTTAATATGTTGTCCACATAATAACCCTTTAAGAAAAGCCTTGTCCAAAGGCTACCGGTGTCTCCATAATCCCAACAGATGCAACCACGATTTGTGCATTAATTTGGAGAAATAAGTGCCAATATGCTAATCATTAATGTATAAATAGTCGAATCTGGAAGGGAAAAGGGTCTAACTCTATTTGTTTTGCATAAAATGAGGCACGAAGTCCCTAGGTTCGGCATGGTTCGTAACATACCACCATTGTTACTAGATTGGTGGGAAGACCTTCCGCCAAGTGATAAAAACCATGTGAAAAGAGTCCTTGGAGACCTACCTTCCTTATTAGATATCCAACCAAACAACATGTTGATCGAAGCTGCTACTATTTTCTAGGACGGAGAAAGGGTCGTATTCCGTTTTGGCAACAGAGAAATGACCCCTTTTTTGGAGGAGATAGGGGGATTCGCTGGACTACCTTGGGACAGTCCCGGTTTATTGGTGCTGAAAAATCGCACTCCCAAAGGTTTTCTGAAAATGATGGGTTTAAAAAAGAATGACGACTTGGTATGTCTGAAGAAGTCCTATATACCCTTCGACTTCCTTTATGAACAATACGGTCACAGCAAATCTTACCGTATCTTTCAAGATGAGTTCTCCATCACTTTCTTGGGCTGCATTCATCGCAGGGTTTTCGTGTTTATTTTCTGCTTCTTGGGTATGATAGTGTTCCCAAGCAAAATGGACAGAATTCACACCAGACCGGTCATGGTAACCAAAGCCTTAATGGAGGGAATCGAGGGGCAAACATATACTATTGTCCCTATGATTATAACAGACATATACCGGGCCTTGGATCGCTTCCAGAAGGGGTTTAAACACTTCGAAGGTTGTAATTTGCTACTACAAATCTGGTTGCTAGAACATTTCCACAAAGGTCAATACTGCCAAGAGTTTCCGCGAAGACCGTGGAACGATCACATACACTTTCATCACCCCAAGAGAATGACCGTTATACCAAATAGGTTTGCTTAACCGTATAATGCTACAAAATGGGTGCAATTTTTTGACAACTTGACTGAGGACCAGGTTCATTGGATGTTCGAGTGGTTCCCCACCAATGAGTTCATCATCCGATCTAGGGACGCTCCACACTTGGTGTTGATTGGGTTAAGGGGTATACACCCCTATGTTCCTATCAGGGTCATGAGACAAGCTGGTAGAAAACAAATTATACCACGAGTCTCCAAGATGAGTCACTACAGGGCGGATTTCCAAGATGATAACATCCCATATAAATGTGAAGCTCAACATATGTGGCACTTGAAGATTATTGTGGAAAGGGACACCATCGAGCCGGATCGATATCACGCAGGGCATGTGTACTTTACCCATCATGGTTGGAGGTAGGGCTGTTCATTTGGATCGGATATCCGAAATCCGAACCGATCCATTCAATTTCGAATTTCGGATTGGATCGGATTTCGGATTGTGTTTATTAAAATTTCGGATTTCGGATCGGATTCGAATTGGTATGTTTTAATCCGATCCGATCTGAAATCCAAAATTATTAGGCAATATGTAAATACTACACTTTAATTTCGGATAGTCAGTACTGCCTTCACTTCTTCCTCCAAGTTATTACCTTTACTATTGCTAGATTTAGCTATATTGGCACCAGAGTACTCTCATAATTTTATAAACATGAATTTTTCTTAATGCATTGCCTCTTTTACAAAGAAAATATACATATTAGTTTGTAACTTTGAGGCATAATAAGATCCAAAATCCGATCCGATCCAAACTTTAAAATCCGAATCCGATCCGATATAATTCGGATTGCATTTTCTAGAATCCAAAATGTGCTAAATCCGATCTGATCCGATTCGTGCACAACCGTAGTTGGAGGATTGCGTAGCAGGAATAGTCGACCAGGGGTCAGTCGAGGGAACATAGTCGTAGATGAGGTTGTCGAAGCACAGGTGAAGTCTAACAGACTGCATAAAAGGGTTCGTGAGTCCGAGGTTGAGCATCTGCAACGACACAAAATTGATGTGGAATTAATCAATGAGTGGAGGGAAATGGATATCAGATCAAATGAAAGGCTAGAATATCTGGAGCAAGGTCTGATGGAACTAGAAGGGAAGATGAGGAAGAGTGATAGACTGCCAGAATGCTGAAGGTATTGAAGGAGGACATCTCGCCAAGGCATACCTGATGCTGAACATGCGCGACCTGGGGAACCTGATCGATGGAGCCAAGAGAACCAGGCCTGGAAAGGGCCTTCTGGGACCAAGTAGATTAGGCTTATTCGTTTTGCTTTTCGAATGTAATAAGGCCAAATACCATTAGTGACTTACTTTATTGTCGTTTTAGATTCGTCTTATTTATTGCGTTAATGAAATGAGGTAATTATTGGAATTAAAATTCTCTGAATCTACTTGTCGCTAGGACTACCTGGGGCACAACGAGGCTCCCAAATTAGGACGCTCATTTACATTCCCGCAATATGTGTTTAAATACTGCAAACATTTTTCAGAACTTTCACTAAATTGGTTACCTTATGTTTTTCTTTCTCTTTTTTTTATTCCAATCCCCTAAGGTTGGTTCGCACATACTGGCATCATAGGCATATCACACCAAATCCAGAGTCCCTCCACCACCTCCCCCTCCTCCAAGTACATCAAAAGGCAAAGGGAAAGCTAAGATGAATAATATGAGTGGCGACAACACCGCACATGCTGAGAATGCGGAAACTTCTGATGGTCAGAGTACTCCGGCACCAAATGACTTGGTATTGCGTCTTGAAAAGAAAATACTTGAACTACAAGGTGAGCTTGATCAGGTCCGTAACTTGGAAAACCTCTGCCTCACACTAAACGTCCCAGATATCAACCATCCAAATACCCAAAACTCGGCACCTCCTCATAATACACCCAACCAACGGCCACAGAATCCTCCCGCACCCCACCAATATACAACCCCTCCTCAAAATCCTTTACCCATACCTACACCTCCTCAACATCAGCATCTCCCGACTAAATATCCGTAAACCACTTATCACACTCCTCAAAATACCCCTCAGCCTATCCTCGATCCCCAAAATTCAACCAATGATCACCACTATACCCAAACTTTTGGCATTCACCAAAACAGTCCCATATACGTGGAAACCTTACCCCAATCTGCTCAATCAATATCATACACATCAGAATCCGCCGAGAAGGACCTGCTCATTAAAAACATGGCAGAAGAGCTCAAGAAGCTCACAAGCCGAGTCTAGAGTGTTGAAGGAGGTAAAGGAATTGAAGGTCTGAATTATGAAGATTTGTGCATTCAGCAATATGTGGAACTGCCGCAGGGTTACAAACCTCCTAAGTTCGAAATTTTTGATGGAACAGGCAACCCAAAGGTTCATTTGAGAACCTACTGTGACAAGCTCGTAGGAGTTGGAAAGGAAGAAAGTATTCGCATGAATCTATTCATGAGAAGCCTCACTGGAGACTCCCTAGCTTGGTCATAAGTCAAAATCCCAAGAAATGGGCTAATTGGGTAAGCATGGCGTCGCGCTTCATGGATAGGTTCAGATTCAACACGGAAAATGCACCAGATGTCTTCTATATCCAGAATCTCAAGAAGAAGCCCATTGAGACTTTCCGTGAGTATGCTACTCGGTAGAGGTCGGAAGCAGCAAAGGTCAGGCCGACATTAGATGAACAAGTTCTTTGTCAGGGCTCAGGATCCACAATATTACGAAAGATTAATGGTAATCGAGAATCACAAGTTCTCTGATATCATCAAGCTCAGACAAAGGATCGAGGAAGGTATCAAAAATGGAATGGTGACAAATTTCGAGGCACTGCAGGCCACGAATAAAGCATTACAATCAGGGGGCATATCAAAGAAGAAAGAAGTGGGAACAGTAATGGTTGCCCAAGGTCCAAAATCTCCATTTGTGTACCAAAAACCTTCACCCACATACCAACCTTCACCTCCTAGATATCCTCAACCTGCTACTGCCTACCACACCTATAATACCCAACCAGCCTATTTTTATTCACCTCCAGCTCGTCCAAATTACCAAAACCCAAGCCTAATTTTGATCGCAAACCACCCAGACAATACACCCCTATTGTTAAACCCATGGACCAATTGTATGAAAGATTAAAAGCTGCTGGATATGTTACCTCTATTCCCGTTGTGGCTATGGAAAACTCGTCAAAATGGTTCAACCCAAACAAGACGTGTGCGTACCATTCCGGTATAAAGGGACATACTATTGATGAATGCCGCACCCTGAAAGATAAGATCGAAACACTGATTGATACCAAGGTCATACAGGCGAAAGAAACCACACCTAACGTCCGCAACAACCCCCTCCCTGATCATAGGGGTGAAGGAGTCAATGTAATAGAAACCGATGAAGAATGGGATCCCGAGGGATCAATCGGACTCATTCAGGAAGGTGATGATCCTAAGAAGCCGGCAGTCACGCTCAATCCCATTGTGGTACAGGTACAACCACCAGTCAAAATTGAGGTAGCCGCATCGATTCCCTTTGAAGTAGAAATGACACCACCTGCAGCTACACCTGCTCCATTTGAAGTAGAAGTATCCACACCTTTCACTGTGACGGTGACATCCACACCACCTTTTAGTTCCAACGTTGTACCTTGGGATTATGTTGCCGAAGCTAGTAGAAAGAGGAAAGCACAGCTGGAAGAGTCCGGACTGCACAAGGAATGACCAGAATAGGAAGAATTTACAAACCTGAGCATTTGGGAGAGACCAGTAAGCAAGCTTCTAGAAAACAACCCGTCGTTGAAACTGTTCCAAATGACCTTTGGAGGAAAGTACAAGCAAAGGATTATTCTGTTGTTGATAATCTGAATAACACTCCCGCCCAGATATCCATCTTGTCATTACTTCAAAATTCCGAAGCACACAGGAATTCTCTGATGAAGGTACTGAATGAAGCATATGTTCCCAACAAAATTACTAGAGGATAAATGGCCAATATGGTGGGACAAGGCTGGAAAGCCATAAGATTACCTTTCATAAAGACGAGTTTCCACCTGAAGGATTAAGCCACAATAGGGCACTGCACATCACAGTGCAATGTGAAGATAAGTTTATTGCCAGAGTTCTGATAAACGGAGGGTCCAGTCTCAACATCTGCCCGCTAAAAACTCTGAAAAGGTTGGGCAAGGGCCTACATGAAATACAAGCAGGATCTATGAACGTGAAAGCATTCGATGGGTCACGAAGAGCTACCATTGGAGAAACCAACCTATGCTTGCAAATGGGTCCTACCTGGTTCGATGTTGAATTCCAGGTACTAGACATATCCGCCTCCTACAATCTCTTGCTGGGACGGCCTTGGATACATGCCGCTGGAGCTATCGCGTCTACTTTGCACCAAGCGGTAAAATTTGAATGGAACCATCAAGAAGTGATTATCCATGGAGATAGGAGCAACCCTATTTACACCAGTCATACTGTTCCACTGGCGGAGAACAGAAGGAAGTTAGGGGGAGAAACTTACCATCGCATCGAGCGTGTTAACGCAATCGAGAAGGATAAGTGGTGGAGTAGTAATATAGAAAGCATATTGGCATGGACATGGTATGAACCTGGTAAGGGGCTTGGTAAAAGCTTCAAGGTATCTCCAAACCAGTACAGTTGAAGCTCCATGGCACAACCTTCGGTCTCGGATATCAGTATACGTGGCAGGAATATCGGAATTGGTCGCCACCATGGCGTGGTCCATACTATCCTCTTGAGAAACCCGTACCGCACCTGAATCAGACCTTCCATCAGGTCGATATAATATGGGATCAGAGGAAGAAGAAGCCTTGGCAACATTGAGGAATTTGTTCTTGGAAGATGATGATACGGATTGTTGTGTAATAGTTGAGGAGGAGGAGGAGGAGGAGGAAAAAGGCCTCACTATCTAGACAATGGAGAAGGGAGCATCTCTCAAGAACTGGACCGCTAAGCCATCAAGGGCCCGACGAGTCCCAGGGTAGCAAGGTGTCACGACCCAAATTTCTCTCTGTTGGGTATCGTGATGGCACCTAGTCTTAGGGACTAGGTAAGCCTAACATTTCCACTGAACAACAACAATAATAAAGAAATTTTAAAAATTTTAAAATAGAATTCTTGACAGAGTTTACAATTTTCCAAAACCCGGTAAATACAAGTCATAAGCTCTACGAAATCTTTCTATCAAATCTAAGTACAACTGTCTAGGAATAAGTAAGTACAATTGAATAGAAGTAAAACAGGAAGGTGACTCTGAAGCCTGCGAACGCAGCAACAGATTACCTTGAGTCTCCTCAGCAATGATCTGCGCAGCTACCAACAACAATAACCTGAAGCTTCACACAAAAATGTGCAGAAGTGTAGTATGAGCACACCACAGTAGTGCCCAGTAAGTATCAGACTAACCTCGGTGAAGTAGTGACAAGATTTAGTCAATCCACCACCGGTCTAATAAGTAAAAAGGCATGAATTTATAAGAGACCGAAACATAATATCTATCTAAAGATTTTTCAATACAATTAACGACACGATCGAATAATACGGAAGAAAATTCAATAATTACGATCAACGGACAGCATAATAGAAATACGCAAAGAGAGTGAAAAGAATGCAATCCAAATGGCAAGAATCACAACCCAATAAAAACACTAGCAACTCAGCACTGCATGACTTTATCTACGTCAGGCCTTAGCCAATAAACTCAATAAAACTGGTCAACCTTCGAGTGAAAACCTTTAAATCGTGAGTTTATTTTGAAAGCTTTAAAGATATAATTATTTCGGAATAGAGAAATTTCTTCTTTAAACATACTTTCTCTGAATGTATATTTATATATCCTTATAAAGAGAAATCTTAACAACATAGTCTGTTCAAAATACGTGGTGTTCAAATATACTTTCCCAAAATACTGCTCTTTCAAATATCATCAAAATACGTGATTTTCAAAATAAATTTTCCCAAGTAGTGCTCTTTCAAATATCATCAAAATACGTGATGTTCAAAATATATTTTCCCAAGTACTACTCTTTCAAATATCATTATTCTGCAAGACAAATGCTTTGCAAATATACTTTCGAAAAAAAGAAGTCCTTTTAGACATAACTTTTCCTTGAGATATTGCTTTTCAGCTATGCTTTTCGGTATATATATATATCTATATCTTTCGATCCAAATCTCCTCAATCATAAAACTACCAGAACTCAGTCCACCACTCAGAATTTGTCATGCAATGCAGTACAGGGGGAAAGCTCCCGGATCTCTGTCCGTAGTCCAAATTTAAATATGCGATGCAGTACAGGGGGAAAGTATCGAATCTCTATTTGTAGTTCCAATTTAAATATGCAATGCAGCCACTGAGGAAAACAACCAGAATGCGACAGAAACAACATATATTGCCACAGTCGGCGCGAAATCAAACAAGGCCGAATACAAAGTGCAATGAGCAAATTAATACAAAGATTTAAATCACAAAAGTGATGACAACTCGCTCATAAGAAGTAGCCACTGAGAGGAATGCCAAGCACAAAGAGAGAACAGTATAAAGAGGGGAAGACAAGAAAAATATAGCAATGATTCTATACATTCAAGTTCGCAACCAAGAAACCAAATCATACCGGCAAGGGAATCAGCTATAACCAATCTCACTTAGACAATTAGCTTCACCGAATAAACTCAGTTTGAACAATGCTCAGTAAATAGGCAGCATCAAAGAATACCATCAACACGGGCGGTCATCAATAAAACCTAAGTAGTACTTAAGAGGAAAAATCATTTAAATCACAATGTACTTCTCACGGGCATGCTTGACCAACGTATAGATATTCCAATTTCTTGTTAGACATTTATAGAGCGAGATTATACTAGTTCTAGTCATATAGGCAGCGTATGAAGGAAGACATAGCATAACGGTTGGAAAAACAAAGTCTTCATTTAAGTCAATTAAGATCATATAAGAAACAAGGAGTCCTAGGCAAGTACTTCTAAATTGAACAGGAAGAGATGAGACTAGAAATCAGGAATTCAGATATAACAAGTTCAATTCATATACGGGGAATATAAGGACCCAAAATCCCTAAAAGGGCAATCTATTTGCAAATAAGTTCGAGTACGCACTCGTCACCTCGGGTACGCAGACTACAATCAACATAGAAAACTCAATCCTAAGGAGTAGTTCCCCCACACAAGGTTAGGCAAGATACCTACCTCAAAGATGCCAACCCGATACTCAAAAATAGACTTCTCGGGCGGGAAGGCCTCCGGACGGCTCAAAATCAACTAAACAACTTCAAAATACATATAATACGTACAAGGAACGATTCCGAATAATAAAGTTTCAATCTTTGCAAATTTATAAAAATCGACCTAAAATTCGACCCCCGGGACCGCACCTCGGAACCCGACAAATTTTTACAAATTCCAATTACCCATTCCAATACGGGTTCACCCATACTAAATTTTTCCAATTCCGATAACATTTGGTCATTCAAATCATGAATTTTCATTTTTGAAGTTTTCTTTCAAAACCCACAATCCCCTCAACCTAAAACACAATTTAAATGATAAAAACAAGAATTAATTCATGAAATATATTTAATTCTAGTGGAAGAACACTTACCCATTCAATTTGTGTGAAAATCCCTCAAAGAATCGCCCAAAATCGAGTTCTAGAAGTCAAAATATGTTTAAAATGGTGAAACCCCCGATTTTGGAAACTTATAATCTGCCTAGGCTTTTAAAGCATTGCGATCGGGGGGATCGAGGCACGATCGGGTAGAAGGAAAACGAAACTGGGTTAAAATGCTCTACGCGATCGCGGAACAACTTATGTGATCGCGTATAAGGAGTAAGTTGGCTTCTGCGATCGCGGACCAACTATTGCGATCGCAGTGAAGGAAATTACTGGGCAAGTCAGACACTCTATGCGATCACAGATCCTTCTATGCGATCGCATAGAAGGAAACCAGATGACAGTTTTCAGCAGTTCAAAATAGGGAAAATGGACCCGGAACCTACCCGAAACATACCCGAGGCCCCCCGGGACCCCGTCCACATGCACAAACAAGTCTTATAACTTAATTCGGACTCGCTCGAGGTTCCAAATCACATGAAATAATACTAAAACGATGAATCAAACCAAAAATCTATGAAATTTCTAAGAACTTCTTCAAACATCAATTTTTGCATTTAAAGTCCGAATCACGTCAAACTAAGTCTGTTTCTTACCAAATTTCACAGATAGCACATATAAGACATATCGAACCTGTAACGGGCACCGGAACCATGATACGGGCCCGATATCACAGGTTTCACCTCAAATTTCATTTTCAAAAACCTTTATATTTTTCAGAAAATAATTTTCTTTAAAAATTCATTTCTCGGACTTGGGACCTTGAAATTTGATTCCGGGTATAAGCCCAAATCCCATATTTTCCTACGGATCCTCCGGGACCGTCAAATCACGGGTCCGGTTCCGTTTACCAAAAATGTTGACTGAAGTCAACTTTATTCAAATTTCAAATACAAAATTATTATTTTTCTCAGTTTTCACATAAAGGCTTCCTAGCTACACGCCCGGGCTGCGCACGCAAATAGAGGTGAGATAGAAGGAAGTTTTCAGACCTTGGAACACAGAATTAGATAGAATATAGCCTTTTGGGTCATCACACAAGGTTGATAGCATTGTTTACTTTTGAAAATAATTTCCTCTTTGGCATTTTGTTTTAAATAATATTCTTAGTGTTCCGTTTCGAAAAAAATTTATTTGAAATCATTTTTGTTTGACATTCTAAATGACTTGATGTTTTATTATTACTATTTTTCTTTCATATCTTTATCCCTATAGCATTACTATTTCTTATCTTGATGAACCAACGACTGTGACATGTAATGAGACAACGCAACATAAGGACAGTGACTCGAACGAAATAGAAGAAGAAGCTGTAATACCTGAGGAAATTGTCAAAGAAGTGGAAACTTTTGAAAACAAGCCCAAGTACAACCTAGACGAGACCGAGATAGTCAACTTGGGAGATTCTGATACCGTCAAAGAAACTCGCATAATCATCCATCCATCACCTACAGAAAAGGAAGAATACACTCTCTTCTTGAAAGAATATGAGGACATTTTCGCATGGTCGTATGACGATATGACCAGATTGAGCACATCCATAGTACTCATAAGCTACCTACCAATCTGATGTGTCTACCGAGAAGCCGAAATCAGTTATGCAGAATGGATAAGGAGCCGCTATGAGCAACTAGACCTCATAGACGGAAAGAGGATAAATGCAATATGTCACGGTCAGCTCTATCAGAATAGAATGTCCAAGGCTTTCAATAAAAAGGTCAAACCAAGAAAGTTCACATCGGGGCAGCTGGTACTGAAATGAATCTTTCCACATCAAGATAAGGCCAAAGGAAACTGGCAAGGTCCTTACATGGTTCACAAAGTATTGACAAGAGGAGCGCTCATACTCACAGAGATGAACGGAAAAATCTGACCAAAGCCTATCAATTCAGATGCAGTCAAAAGATACTATGTGTAAACCATTTATGCTCCTTCATATGATGTAAATTGAACTACGCTCAACCTGATTCCCATTTAAGAGGGGATACATAGGCAGTCCTGTGGGTTCGGTCACAATTCAATAAAATTTCCATTTTCCCCACAGTCAGAAACTAGGGCAAAATTTTGAGGAGGACCCTCAAAATTCCGAAGCAAGTTCAGCCAACTGCAACATATGGAGCAGTCAGAAAGGTCATCTAGTTAACTGAGGGGACCCTCAAAATTCTACGGCAGCGGAAGTCGCAATATCTCTAATAATGTCACAGTTACTGGTTCATCTAACTAACTTCTAAACTGCATACTACTATGTCTTTGAAAATTATACACGCATGATTTTGAAAAAGGAACTTTGCTTAAGCCAAATGCTACCATAATAGCTTGAACAAGATCTTCAAACAGAGCGGATCAAATCGAGCAAGCAAAGGCACGAACCAACCTTCCCCCCCAAAAACTCACAAATTTTCTTTGGATGTAGGACATATCATCATGATAAACACCATCGCAACGACACAATCACTATGCATGAAACACATTGTCAGCTAAGAATACTTCACTCTTACTCTTCTCTTTGCATGGGACTAAGAACTGTCCCGAACCTTGCATGAGGCTAAGCCCTGCCTCTCCACTTGCATAAGGCTAAGTGTTGCCTTCTCCTTGCATGAGACTAAGCGCTGTCTCAATACTAAATGATACTAAAGCCTGCCTCCCATTTGCATAAGGCTAAGCACTGCCTTCTCTTTGCATGAGGCTAAGCCTTGACTCCCTATTTGCATAAGGCTAAGCACTGCCTTCTCTTTGCATGAGGCTAAGCCCTGCCTCTCCACTTGCATAAGGCTAAGAATTTCCTTCTCTTTGCATGGGATTAAGCATTGTCGTGAAGCTTTGCATGAGGCTAAGTCCTTCCTCTCCACTTGCATACTACCTTCTCTTTGCATGAGGCTAAGCCTTGCCTCTTCACTTGCATAAGGCTAAGCATTGCCTTCTCTTTGCATGGGACTAAGCATTATCCCGAAGCTTTGCATGAGGCTAAGCCCTGCCTTTTCACTTGCATAAGGCTAAGCACTACCTTCTCTTTGCATGAGGCTAAGTCTTTCCTCTCCACTCGCATAAGGCTAAGCACTGCCTTCTCTTTGCATGGGACTAAGCATTGTTCCGAAGCTTTGAATGAGGCTAAGCCATGTCTCTCTACTTGCATAAGGCTAAGCACTACCTTCTCTCTGCATGGGACTAAGCATTGTCCCGAATCTTGCATGAGACTAAGCATTGTCTCTCTTGCATCGGACTAAGCTCTACCCTCAACTTCACACAAGACTAAGCTCTGTCTTGTTGACTCTAGCATCATGTCTCTACACCTCATAGGCTGAAATATAGCCAACTTGTCTGAAGGCGTCATAGTCTAAAGGCACCATCCTCATAGCTGGAAGACATCAAGCCATGGCCTGAGGATCTCTCAAACTTGCACATCATTATTCAAAGGCGTCATGGTTCGGAGGAACCATCTTCATGGCCCGAGAACATCATTTCATGGCCCGCGAATCCCTTATCGCACAACTCATGGCCCGGGACATCGTGGTCTAAGGACGTCATCCTCACCGTCCAAAAACAATTTTCATGGCCTGAAGGGAATTTGCATCATGTCTAAATTTACGCAAATTTATACATATATGCTCGCAATATATCTTTTGTGGATTTGCAGGTGACCCGGTAAGTAACTGTTATCCCAATAGGAGCAATCCCGCTCCAGTCCCTTCAAAATTATTTCAAACCTGACTGTTCACCATTCATCCTACTCGAAACCTTTTGTCCGTCCTTGTGACAACTCTATCCGTTTATTCCATCGATGGATCCAGAACTACACACAACCTGATTCTTGTAAAAACCAGGGATATGTAGGCAGCTCAGAAATCGGAGTGCGGTCGTAGCTCGGAAACCGGAGTGCGGCCTATATCTCTCAAATCGCCTATTCGGTCAAAATTGGTAATCATATCTTTACCCGACAACTCTTTCATCCTTCCTGGGTAAAGAGGGGCAGCTATTGATACCCAATTTTTCTCATATATATATATATATGTATAATACATATATACTTCCAAAATAGTGCATGGGCATCAACCAATATTTTTCCATAATTTTCTGTAATTTTTAAGGATTTTAATTAATTTATTCCAGCATTTTATTATCTATATAATTACTGATTGCATCAAAAATGATTTTATAATGATTTATCGCTTAATTTTTATCATTTACATTCATATTGAGCTTTAATCATTTTATATATAATCATATTTACATTTTTAGGCTATAATTGAAATAACTTTGCAATAATAGCCCATATGTGCATAATTACATTATTTACACAGAAAATGACTTTTTATATTTTTTATAATATAAAGTAATTATTTTAAATCATTTTTCATATACAAATAGTATTTTTATCATTTATTAATTATTTTTATAAATTATTTTATTAATTTAAATGGGTACTTAAAACATAGCCCCTTTCCTAATTAATTTTCGGACCTACCCAGCCCAACACCCTATCCAACCCAATTACCCTAACCCAACTACCCAGATCCATACCCGTCCAATAACCCGCCTCGCCTAAAACTCTAATCCTGGCCATTGATCTCAGAAGATCAACGACCCTAAATCCTCCACCCCTTTTTAATTAACAAAACACCTTAAACCCTAAAACTTTTTCCCCCCACTCACTGTCTTCTGATCCTCTCATATCCTCTCCTCACCCTCTCTAACCCTAGCCTGTCATTCATGGGATCCTCCCTTGATTCCCTGCCTTATTAGGCTTTGTTTCTTTACTGGCTACCCGGTCTTGATGTTACTTAACCTATTTGCCTCAAAAGGCAAATGTATTGCAAGAGACTCGAAGCAGACCTGGTTCAAAGTCTCTCACATTTCGATTATTTCGTCTATGTTCATCCCAATACTTGTGAGTACGAATATTTTCGTATCTATGGTTCAAACCAGATTTTGGTTCATTCTGGTTCGCAATAATTGTTTACTGAATCTGGCTATTTTTGGTTAAATCCGTTACTTACCGAAGATTTAGGGTTCAGATCTGAAATGATTTTTTATTTTTTGCTTTGGTATTTCTTCGTTAATATTTCCATCTCTATATGTTATAGTCTTTTTGTTATTATTTATACTTATTTTATTTACCCTAAAACTAGGGTTTTGATTTTAACAGATTTTGCAAAAAATATTTTTAACCTTTAAACGTTTTCGTCTATGGGTATCTATTAGGGTTTTCTTGTTTATTTTTTGGCTGATTATATGTCTTTGTATTTCTGCTTATTTTCTTAGGGTCCCAATTATTTAATTGTTCATTGTACAGTTTCTGCTTGTTTGCCTTTAACTCCGGCGATTAATTGCTTTTACTTACATTAGGGCTCGAAACTAGCCTTTCATTTAGTATTGGTGTTTTATTCGACTTACCTGTTGTTACCTTATTTGGACCAGTATTTGATTGTTAACTCGGCCTACTTCCCTTAACCTTACTGGCCTGATTTTATGTTCTGATTATTGAAGTCGACTTCTAATTGATTCCATATAAGGTTTTCCGTAAATTAAAGGGTACTAGCCTGACTTTATGCTATTCTGTCCAGTTAATTGAATGCCGACTCTAATTGATTGTTAATTTATTCTCATACCTTATTTATGTAGGACTAATTCATTACCTTATTTGCCTACTTCATTGAGTGCTATTTAAACCCCCTCGGAACTCTCATATTCTCACAAAAAAACTTAAGCTCTCTTTGTTTTCTTGTTCTGATTTCTACACTAAGTGGCTATTATTTGGCCGGCTGAAAGCCAAGGCCAAATTCTCTGGAACTTAACTGCTATTGCATTCTTACTTGCTTTCTTTTCAACTGGTATGCCTTAACTCTTTATATTCTATTCTCTATGCTTTATTCGACTTAATCTGTTTCAATCCTCAGCATAATTCTGTCTTTATATGGTTATTTGTTAACTTAAGACTAAGTTACTTCAAAATAATGTGAACCCTTTCCTAAGTTTCAATGTTCAGTCTGTTTCTTGTTCTAAACTCTGCCAGATACTGTAAGCATGTAACCCAAAAATATGTTTGTGGTTTAATTCATAGGTCATGTATGTTTCTGTCTAGGTGTTTAAGCCATGATTGTTTTAAATAGTAGCATGACTATTAGATATCATCTTGTTTGACTATGTGTTGAACATGAACTTTGTTTTCTTCTTGGTGCAGTCAGCCTGCAAATCTGTGTTCTGAACTTTCCTTCCTCTGAAAATTGAACTATTTTAAAACCTTCCCCCTTACCCTTTATGCACTAGTTTTCAAACTCCTACTCTCAGTCATTTAGGTTCTCACTACCCCCAGTGTGAGCACTACCTACTGTCCTTGAGACTCCTTTTAACTCTGACGCATTGGGGCTGGTCTTCTAACCTTTTATAAGTTATCTTTCTGAATGTGGTTCTGGTGAGCATTGCCCTGGGTCCCTGAGGTCCTTGGGAACCTTGACACACTAAAAGCCTGATTTTAATGTACCATGGATGGACCACTACTATGCTCCCAAGCTATTATGTTTGAATGCCTGGTTCCCAGGTTTAGATTGGGCCTATGAAGGTTCCCTATAGTGTAATTGTTACTATTTTGTAATTCATTCAATACTCTGGGCTGTAATAACAGATTTGGGGTTGATTAGTAAAAGTTGGGTTAGGGGAGGGGTTCTTATATCTTTGTTAAAACTGGGTAGAAATCCTGCCTATAGGATTTAATTAGGTTGATTGAATCATGTGAGTGCTACACTTGTTTAGAGATCCTGCCTATAGGATTTTCCTGATTGTTTTGATTCTGTATTTTCACATTTGCATACTAGAAATCCTGCTTATAGGATTTTCCGTTTAATTCTGCATTAGAAATCATGTTCATAGGATCTACACATATTTTCAACTAAACGTACATTAACGACCATGTCTATAGGATCTTCGTTTGTTTGAGTTGATTATCTGGTAATCTATTTAATTTATGTCCAGATACAATTAATAGATATCATGTCTATAGGAAATAAAAAAAATTAGTTTCAACCTACAGATCATGCCAATAGGATTTAAAGCTAATAGATATCATTCCTATAGGGTGGAATCCGTTTCAAACTTAGAAATCATGCCAATATGGGTTTAAATCAATTCAGCAATTAGAAAGCATGCTTATAGGATTTTTTTTAAGGGAATAAAAACCTGTCTTTATGAATTAAAATTAGTACTACACTTAGAAACCGTGTTTATAGGGCTGTAATTAATAAAGTCGAAGAAATCATGCCTATAGAATTCTATTAATCAATTCTGAATTCGACCGATTCTGGCCATCACTTAGGCAATCTGTAAGACTTACTAACGATCACGGGCTTAAAATTGTGACATATTGCTGTCTGGAAGTGCCCAGATTCATGTTGAATAAAATCAGTAGGAAAACAAATAGGTCCCAAGGCTCGTCTTAATAAAGCTTCCTTTACTTCTGTTTCTGCTCATATAGATATCCTGCCTTTAGGATTCTAAAATTAACGAAGTTTGCTGATTCAATTGCGTGCTTTTGTTGTTTACGTGTGGAGGTCAATGTGAGCCCTTATTTGTTTATTTGAAAGTCCTATTTGTCTTTTGTTTGTAGCCTAGATTTCTCATTTTTAGTAACATAGATTGGTCTAGAATCATCCTTAATAGAGGTCCTAACACCTCCAGGGCCATAGGTAAGGGACGGGTAGTGCACGCATAAGGAATGAGCTAGAAGCTACTAGAACGCCTAGGTAACAACTGAAAGATAATAATTGGGTAGTAAGGAGATGATAGCATGTGCGCTAATGCTATGAGTAACACCCCAACTTGGGGAAGTTACAAAGTATTGCATGGAATGATCCTATATGCTAAAAAACTTAAGACCCCCTTTAATCCTGTTTAAAGTAACTTGTACTGTCCAAATTGTTTTCTTCCTCTTTTAGACTAATTCGCTTAATTTAAGTTCGGCCGGGACCCGCTGTTGTGGACCTCGAGGGGTGCCTAACACCTTCCTCTAGAGGTAATTGGATCCCTTACCCGATATCTGGTGATTCAAACTGGTTTATGAGTTAATTGCTCTAGGTGCCCTAATGCACCTTAATCTGTTAGGTAACGACTCTTCCAATCCCTTACCCAATCCCAAAAAGAAGGAGTTGTCCCAGAAATGTCGAAGCCCGATTTCGCGAGGAAAAGGGGGCATGACAGATATGTGATGGTGCTTGTTGATGACTACTCTAGGTTTACCTGGTCATTGTTTTTAAAATCTAAAGATGAAGCATTTGATATGTTCGCTTCTTTTGTTAGAAAAACTCAGAAACAACTAGGTAATCAACTTGCATCAATTAGGTCTGACCATGACACCGAATTTGAAAATGCTAAGTTTGCTAAATTTTGTGATGAGCATGGCATAGATCATAATTTTTCTACTCCTAGAACTCCACAACAAAATGGAGTAGTTGAAAGAAAGAATAGGACACTGGAAGATATGGCTAGGACTATGCTTCTTTCTAGTAGACTGCCCCATAGCTTCTAGGCAGAAGCTGTAAATACTGCATGCTATATCATAAATAGGTCATGACTAGACCTCTTGTAGAGAAGACTCAATATGAGTTACTTAAAGGGAGAAAACCAAATATATCCCATCTTAGGGCATTTGGATGCAAGTGTTTTGTGTATAACACTGGTAAATAATCCCTTGGCAAGTTTGATCCCAGAAGTGATGAGGGAGTATTCCTGGGATATTGTTCACATAGTAAAGCTTATAAAGTCTATAACAAAAGAACTATGTGTAATGAATAAAGTGTTCATATTGTTTTTGATGAAACTAACATCCTTTCTGAAAGACGGGAACATGATGATGAAGCAATTGGGCTGGTGAGAAACTTAAGTGAAACCACAGCCCAGACTGAAGCTGCACTGGAGGAAGGAACAGGTGATGGAACAGGTGCATCCACCTTGGGCAACATGACAGGGGGAATAGAACAAAGAGGAAATGATCCTCAAACCTCAATGGAACCTGTCCCTAAACCTGTTCCACAACAACAAAACACTGAAATAACATCAAGGGGAAACTAGTTGGTTGTGAAACCTTAGAGATATCAAAGTTCTCATCCTATTGAGAACATCATTACCGATCCAACCTCTGGAATCAAAACCATATATTCATTAAAGAACCTTTGTGGCGTTGATGCTTTCTTGTCTCTTATTGAACCTAAAAATGTTGTTGAGGCTTTGCAGGATGCAGACTGGGTAAAGGCAATGCAAGATGAACTCAACCAATTTGAAAGGAGTCAAGTTTGGCATCTAGTACAAAGACCCTTGGATAGATCAGTAATTGTCACTAAGTGGGTCTTCAAAAACAAACTTGATGAAGATGGAACAGTTACAAGGAACAAGGCAAGATTGGTGGTTCAAGGATATAGTCAAGAGGAAGGCATAAACTATTATGAAACTTCTGCTCCAGTTTCAAGGCTGGAAGCTATAAGACTCCTCGTAGCCTTAGCTGCTTACATGGAATTCACTCTTCACCAGATGGATGTCAAGAGTGCGTTCCTCAATGGATATTTAAAGGAAGAAGTGTTTGTCAAGCAACCTCCAGGATTTGAAAGCAAAGAAAATCTTGATCATGTGTAAAACTAAACAAAGCATTGTATGGACTAAAGAAGACTCCAAGAGCATGGTATGAAAGGTTATCAAAAATTTTGCTTGAGCATGACTACAAGAGAGGTAAAATTGACAATACTTTATTCTTAAAAGAAAAGGTAAAGATCTCTTGGTAGTTCAGATATATGTTGATGATATAATCTTTGGAGCAACTACTGATAAGCTAAGTAAAGAATTTGCCAAACTAATAGGGAGCGAATTTGAAACGAGCATGATGGGTGATTTTAACTTCTTATTAGGCTTACAAATTAAACAAATTAAAAAAATTAAAATGGAACTATGATTCATCAGCAGAAGTATGTAAAAGAGTTGCTCAAAAGGGTTTAAAATGGAAGATTCCAAAGAAATCGACACTCTTATTGCAATAGCTACAAAGTTGGATATAGATGAACCTGGTTCATCTGTTGATCAGAAATTGTATAGGGGAATGATTGGCTCATTGTTGTATCTCACTGCTAGTAGACCTGACATTGTTTTTAGTGTAGGTCTTTGTGCAAGATTTCAGGAAAACCCAAAGGAGTTTCACTTGACTGTTGTCAAGAGAATTCTGAGATACCTAAAAGGCACCACTGGCTTTTGTCTTTGGTATCCAAAAGGTAGTAATTTCAATCTTGTGGGATATGCTGATGCTGATTATGTAGGTTTTCTTGTGGATAGAAAGAGCATATCAGGTATGGAACACTTTCTTGGCTCATGTCTTGTGTCTTGGGCCACCATAAAGCAAAATGGCCTTATCTACTGCTGAAGCTGAGTATGTTGTTGTTGCCTCATGTTGTGCTCAATTGTTGTGGATCAAACAGCAATTGATGGACTTTGGAATTGGTGTTGGTTGTATCCTCATTTTTTGTGATAACACTAGTGCAATTAGTATGGCTAAGAACTCGGTTCATCATAAAAGAACTACACACATAGAAGTTAGGCATCACTTTTTCAGGGAAAATTATGAAAAGGGGCTGATCACTGTGGAATTTTGTGCTACTGACAAGCAAATAGATGCATCTTCACAAAAGCCCTAAGTATAGATCACTTTGAAAGGAACAGGTTGGAATTAGGGATGATTAAGATTACCAAAAAGGACCAGTTCAGAATTTTTTTTTAATTTGAGAAAAAAAAATGAAACAAAATTAAAAGAAAATTATTTTTTTGGTTAGAAAATCTGGAACTTGTGTAAATATTTTTCTCGGTCTCAAACTGTAAATAGTATACTCCTGTGCCATGTCTTAAAATGACTCACTAGTCTCCGATAATATTTTCTCTATTTTGGCAAACTTAGACATATGCAAGAGGATTCTCAGTGAAGAACCTGGTTCATCTATGCTGGTTCATCTGGATAGCACGGTATGTTGTCTACACTCTGCACAATTTGAAATATTAATATTTTAATCATGATCAGAGTCCTACCTAAGTCCAAAACTCTCTTAAACTTATCCAATTAAATTGAACCAGTTCCGTTCAAAAGAATCATAACAAAATTAAATCACCTAGATTCTAGGGAATCCTCAACCTTCTTTTCAAAACTGAAATTTCAGTCCGATTAGACTTCTAATTGATTGCTAAACCTGCTATTATTCATTAATTAACCCCTCCCTTTAAATCACTCATCATCATCGCTGCCATTCTCTCAAAAATTTCTAAAACCGTCAAAATTCTCTCTTCTTTCTTCTTCCAAAATTCAACCTACTCATCTTCTTCCTTACAGAATCAAACAAAAAATGACTAACCATGGTGATAACCCTGGTACACCCCCACCATGTTCCTCATCTTCCACTGCCCCTCAACCTAGGAGAAGATGAGTAAAACTGCTTGCTCAAAAAACTGTGGCTAGAGGTGCGCTTTCAAGGAAATTAAACGCACAGCTACGAGCAACTCAAGCCCAAGAACCCCAAAAATTTGACGATTCTTTCAAGTCTACGACTGAGGGGAAGAAACTAGGTCTTCCGATTCTGAGCAGGTAATATCTGTTCCAAACCATTCTAATGGGGTCATTCCTGATTTGGATAAAAATTTAGAAAATAGGTTTATATTGGTAAGGTTTGTGGTGGATGTGGAAACGCCTGAGTCCAGAAGGAGAGGAGGTAAAAATAAAATAGAAAAATAAAAAGAGAGTGAGGGTGTGCGAAGTAATAAGAAGGGAAAAGGGAAAGGAGTGGTTGATTCTTCACCCACCTCTGAAATTGGAAGAATAGCTATCTGTAGAGTAGAGTCAGAAACGGTGAAAGAAAGTGGCAAAAAAACAGGGGGAAGTGGATCTGGAGAAGACGCTGAAGGGCTGGTAAATCTTGTAAAGAAAATAGATGAACCTGGTTCATCCGTTGAAGAAACACTAGCAGATCTTTTGAAAAAGGTAGGTGAGAGTTATAAACCCAAGAAGAAGAGAACTCCTAAAGCAAAGACCCCTGGCACAGCAAGAGCCAACAAGAAAAAGAAGGTTGCTTCTTCTGACACTACTAAAATTCCTCTCCCAAGAGGAAAAACCACAAGGAGTCCGCTGAAGCAAAGTAAGGAGAAGTTGCAGAAAGCTTTAGACGAAAGCAAGAAGAAAGGATGGAAAAAGGGAAAGAAAAGGTGGTAGAGCCTGTTGAGGCTGTTGATGTGGATGAGATGGACCTGGTCCGTCAAGGTGAAAAGGTGACTGTTGAGGTGGAGGTTCAGACCCCTAAGCCCAAGAAAGCCAATACTTCTTATAAGAAGTCTACATCTGTATCCAAGTCTGCTGAACCTTCTACTCTGGCTAAAAGGACCAGGTCTGTAGTGAAAACTAAACGAGTAAAGATTTCTAAAGAATAAGAATGGAGTGGATAAGAGGACGATGAGTCAGATAGTGAGAAGGACAAGCTGGCCAAGTTTGGCAAACGAAGTATCATGAAGGGTAGGATCCTGAAGGATTTGGAGAAAGGAGTGATGGTCCTGCTATTGGAAAAACTAGAGGTACAAGGGTGGAAGGACATAGTCCTTCAGATAGATGGAAGACTGGCAAGGAATGAAATTGTTGAATTCATGGTCAATGCTGAGGTGAAGGATGGAAGAGTCACTAGCCTGGTGAAAGAGGTTCAAAATTTCTTTTGATGCAAAGCAGCTGGGTGAAATCCTAGGTGTACCTTCTGAAGGGTACAATGATTACATGAGGCAGAAATGGACAATCCTAGACACTCTTCCTACTGCCCTGACCCTCACCAGGAAATTCTGTGATAATGAAGAATAAAGTGAGCCCAAGGCTGTTTACAAAAGTGAAATGAAGTCCCCCCCTCCTCCCCACCCCCACACACACGGTGTTGTTTGAATTCATCAACAAGTGTGTGCTGCCTAGGCAGGAAATGAGGCACATTGCCAACTTCATAGACTTGGTTTTGATGGAATGTCTGGATAGTGGGAGGCAGATCAACTGGCCTGGGTTTATAATCAAGCTTCTAGATAGGGTTATCAATGGATCCAAAGCCCATGCCATTCCCTATGGCTTCATTCTCACTACTGTTCTTGCTCATTGTAAGGTGCCACTGAAGAAGTGGGAGATGGCCACAAGAAAAGACCATTTTGGGATTAACACTCTGCTTGCTTGTGATTATGAGGTTCATGCCACTCCCAATCAACCTGGTTCATCTAAAAAGACACCAGTAAATAGCAAGGTTAGAGACTTAGTGCTGGAGAGTGGGGCAAAGGATGCTGGGATAGCAATGCTGAAGACACAACTAGCTGAGGTAGAATCTGAGAGAGATGCTCTCAGAACTGAGCTCGCAAAGGAAAAGGAGAAGAATGATGGAATTATTCAAGATATGTTGCACCTTTTCCAAACCAAAAACCAAGCCCCCAGGTCTTCCAACCCTTAACTTCCTAGCCTTGTCTAGAACTTTCAGTGACCCAAATTCGGGATGTTTCTTTTTTTTGCTCATGTTTTTAATTGTTTTTGTTTCTTTTTGTTGATTGTGGCAGAATCATATTCTCTATCAATGAAATTTGTTGTTTTTTCTCTAATTGGCTGTCTATATTTCTTTGATAGTTTAAATTCTTAGCATGATTGTTGATGATTAATTCATGAATGCATTTGAAGTAGCCCTAGTGGCCATGAGTAAGTTTTAAAATCTGGGATTCACACATTTTATTTGCAACTTTTTGATGATTCCAAAAGGGGGAAAAAGTGTACTTTGTATTCTGAACAACGATATTTATAACCTGATGAACCTGGTCCTTCATGATAAGTGAAAAATGTTCTAACATTGTGTTAATGTTGGGCTAAGTTGAAACAGGCCCTAAGCTTATGGAAGCACGGAGTTTGTCATTATAAAAAAGGGGGAATTTGTTGGCCCAAGTAAAGGATAGTTTTGAAGATTGACAAATGAACTCTGGAATGAACCAGATCCATCACTGATGAACATAGACAAGGGCAGATTCAAGCACGTAAGATGCATGTGAAGGAGATAAATGTATCCTAGTAGAATAAATGTCTCCTGATCGAAAAGGTTGCTAAATGAAAGTAGAAGGAATCCTTACTCAAAGAGAACATTATCCAAGATAAGGAAGGATTTAGGAGTTGAGCTAGAAATCTTCCATCAAGGAAGAGTAGAATTAGAAATCTAGTTAATTATTTATATACTAACTCTATTTATTGCAGGATGTTCTCAGTTAACAGGTATGCAAAAAAGCAGAAGTTAAACGTGAATTGAGAACAAAATAGCAAGGCATTTTTCAAGCAATTAGTGTGAGATTCAAGTGTGCAAACCTGAAGCTACTTGAACCAGATAGAAAAACCAATTCCAAGTGGCTGTCTTTTATTCTAGTTCAATCGCAGTAGGTGATTTTATATTGTACCTTTCAGCTTAATCTAGAAACATTTGTAATAGGTACTCAGTGTATTTAAGTTAAAGTTAACTTGAAGTTGCCTCAATAGTTGAGGTTGTTTGCTACAAGGGAAGAGTTATTCCTAGATTTACAAAAGAGTTTTTGTAAATGCAGTTTTTGGCTTAGTGATTTAGTGAAGAGTTTGGGAAAATCCTACTGGGAAGTAGGTCGTGGTTTTTTCACCTTTTGAGCCGGGTGTTTTCCATGTAAAATCCTTGTGTTCTTTAATTTATGTACTTATTATTCCGCAACAGTAGTATTAGGAACACATAGAAGAACCAGGTCTTTCTATAATCTATGCACACGAAAAATTGGACACCACACAAATCACCTCCCCCCCTGTGTGGTATTGAAGTATAAAACATCATCCTCGTACCTTCTCAGTTCTGCTCGGGACCTAGAAAATGCTTCATGGTGAAGCACTGAAGCCTACGTAAATGGAAGGAAAGAAATTAAACAAGAAGAAAAATACAAGTATGATATCGACAAGGGGAGTTAAGGCTTACCCGATTCAAGACTTGTTGTGCTTCATTGAAGAGACACGGCGCTCCCACTTCGACCATCAGGGTTTGGTCTTCATCCGTGACCAGACCCCGAAGATAACTGGCCACCCCTACGGGGGCAGCAAAAACTCGTGCGTCCTCCGGGATCGAGATGATGATTTTTCGTTTGATCATGGGACAGACGCTAGGAGCCGGGCTCTAATTTGTCAGTCTGAAACTCGAGGACGTCCCAACTGAATCCTTCCTCGGTATTTCCAAGTCACTCAGGCCAGCAGCATCCTCGATCCTGGAAAAATAACCACGGAAGGGATCCTCCTCTCCGTGGGCTCATTCTGCATAACGAGTCTTCATGGCTTGAGCCTCCCGAATTGTCTCCTCGAAAAATGAAGGGAGTAATGGGGAGTCTCCAACTTCTATTACCCCAAGAGGGTCTCTTGGGGCATTCTTTTCATCTCGAGGAGCCTCGAGATCGGTCTCCCCAGTCGATTCCGCCGCCTTTTTGCCCCGAGGTGAGGAACCTTCGTCCTTTTCCAGCTCGGGAACTTCACCTAAGTCTCCTCCCGAGATACTGTCAGCTCGAGGCGGGATCCTTTTGGCTCCCACCGATCTAATGGCCTTTTTGGCCTCAAAGTTCGCCTTTAATCAGGCCACCAGCCCGGAGTCGTCTTATTTTTCCTCCTCTTATTCCTCTTCTTTCCTAGGAGTTAGACCGAATCCACAATCAAAGGAATGACTTTCCTTCTTAGCCTACAGGACACTCTCTTCTTAGGCTCTGACCCCTCAGAAGTCGAGGCCCTTTTTCCGTATTTCCCTTTGCCGGCTTCGGAGCAGGAGATTAGATTTCTTCTTCACCAGATGGGGGCCTCATGACTGCATCTTTTCCAATACCCGCAAAAGGAAGGGAAACCAATTAAGCTCGAAAAAGCACTTTAGTAAATAAGAAATTATGAGAACGAGACTTACCATGGTTTTTGGCCTTCCACCGGCCCTTTGACAGGTCGCGCCATGCACGCGCAACATACGTATAAGTCGCAGTTAGGCTCCTAACCTAGCTCTCAAGGTTAGGGATTGCACCGGGCATCCAAGCAACCGCTACACCATGAAAAATAATGTCGATGAGTAAAAATGAAGAATCAAAAATAACAAATAACAACTAATAGTGGGATCATACTTACGTTTCATATTCCACTTCTCCGGAAAAGTCATGCTCTCGGATGGAATCAGGTCCGAGGTCTTCACTCGAACAAACCGAATTATCCAGCTCGATATCAATTCCTTGCTTGCCCGACGCTGGAGATTTATTATCCCACCTCGGTAGAGTCAGGGGTTGTACAACCTGATAAGGTGATATAGGGTGAAAGGGAGCCCCTCGATTTTGCTCACCAAAAATCTGAGCAGAATAACAATCCTCCAAAATGAGGGGTGGATTTGTCCTAGAGTTATTTGATATTTGCGGCAGAAATCAACAATAATTGGATCGAGGGGACCTAGCGTGAAAGGGTAAGTGTAGACACTTAAAACCCCTTCCACGTGAGTAATGATGTTTTCTTTGGGAGCCGGTATCACCACTTCCTTGCCTTTCCAGTTGCAGTCCTTCTTCACTTGCTTAAGGAAGTTCTTGGATATCGAGCATATGTATCTCGATACCGGCTCGCATCGACCAGGGACCAACAAGGTTTTCTCGATCTTGAAATCGGAACTGATGACGCACCCCCGGGAACGTACTGCTCAGGGCGTGGCTCCACCGATATTTTCTCGTCGGCCAGCCGAGATGATAAAGCAGCTTCTTTTTGTGGCACTATCTTTGACGTTTTCACCCTTTGATTATGGGATTAAAAGGGGATGAAGATGATAGTATTAGGGATTAACAACAAAACTTGAAGATTTGCAGATGGAGGACTTGAAGGATGAAGAAAGCTTTGGAGACTAGAAGAGATTGAAAGTAAAGGTTGAATCAATGGGAAAGAGGCCTATTTATGGGTTTCACGGTGACGGTTCGAAACCACTAGTGGACGACCATCAACTGACACGAATTAAATACCTGGGGAACTATACGGACGGGACGTTTCGGTCATTCTGTCACTTATGTCACGGTGGTGACATCATGACAAATTGGGGTAAAGGCCGAAGATTCAATTCGTTTCTTGTCATTACACTCCCAAAAAAGAGGGGACTATTTGTATACGGTTAAAATCGGGCACACCTGATTCCGTTGATTAACCGGGACCAGGGGATGGATCGAGGATCGGCCCCATACTAGATCAGATCGAGACATGAGGATAAGGTACCGAGTTTAGAATTCGAGGTACATGTCGAGATCGAGACCAGCAGTGATCGAGACCAAACGGGATAGACATCGAGCAAGACCGAAGATAGCATAATAACAGAAAGGTGAAATATCCATGACTGGCCGAGGATCATGGAGGGAATCTCGGAATGGTCAAATCAAGAACGGTTATTTAGCTAATCATGAGATTTTCTTCTGTAATTAAAATTGTACCATAAGTAGAATTCCTCTACTATAAAAAGGGGAGTTCTAATCATTTGTAAATCAACTAAATTTCGCATTATCAGAGCAATACAATAATCTCTTCTCTTATTCTCTTGTTCATCAGTTTACTTCATACTCATAACTTTGTTATCAGTCAGTTCGAGGGCGTTCTAGCTCGAGGGATGCTTTGCATTTTGTTACTGGTTTGCTTTATTTTACTATCAATTTCCATTATTAATCATCATATTTATCAATTGGTAATAGGTTAAATCACGTGCACTACAAGAAAATCACAAATTACATGGGGATTTTCCTGGCGGTTATATAGGGAAATTCCTAGGCAATTTAGTTTCTTGCGGATTTTCCTTCAAACAAAATCTGATGGAAAAACCTTCGTGGGTAATTATTACCTGCAGAATAAAATCCCCAGGTAAGTTACCTAGGAATTTTGAATTCGCATATAAATTATACAGGGATTTTTTCGTGAGAAATTCTACAAATTCGCATGAAATTTTTGATAAAAAATCATGAACAAAGGGAATTTTTCTTGCAGATTTTGAGAGGAAAATATCTTCAAGTAATTCACCATGAAAATTACCAAGTAAAATATGCATGAACTTTAAGACAAAAAATTTAAATTATTGATCAAAATTTTTATCGAGAAATTATATATGGCAACGCTCTACATACACAACTTTTTATTTTCCTAATATAATATAATATATAAAGCGGCATGACATGGCACCAACGTAATTTTGTATATTACAAACCACTAGCCTCTAGGTTGGGCCTAACGCTACAATTAATTTCTAATAATTCGAATTTGACTTAAATCTCAAGGAAAGCACACTGTCCATAAGACCACTACAACGACTCATACTGGTTTCGTGGTAATATAGCGGAGAACCTCAATATCTTGGTCCGGTGTGGGACAAGATGTCACCGCATATTGTCATTTCCTCTCTCAGTTTTCTTATTTACTATGAGTATTAATATTTTCCACTTATTTTTTTATTTTATTTTTTAAGAAGGTTGTATTAAATGAGGATTCCAAAAAGTAAACAAAAAATCATTTCAAGTAAAAGCAAGTGAACTACTCATTATGATATTCTAGCCATGAATTCTTTTTCTATCAAAAACTTTATCAGATATTAAGAGGTACTTTAGAGACTTGTTTGTAATAATGCAGGGTGTCCTAAATAGATATTCAATTTGACTTTGGTAGCACATGGAAGATTGTATATAAGAGATCGATTAGCCAAATGGGGCATTGCTAACAATTTCGTTTGTCCATTGTGTGAACGTGATGATGAATCTCTTGATCACTTAATTTTTAAGTATAACTTCTCTACAGCTCTATGGAATAAATTACTCAGATGGCAAGGTGTGCATAAACAAGTTATGGGATGGGTGCAAGAGCAAGAGTGGGCAATTAATTGCAATTGGGAAAAAAACAAGAGTAGAGATGTATAGAATGGTGTCGGCATGTAGTGTTTACTATATTTGGCAAGAGAGAAATCAAAGAATATTTCAAGGAATAAGAAGAATTGTTGACAATCTTAGCAGGCTAATAGTGCAAGATATACATTGTCAAGGGAGCCGCAACAAGAAGATTCCAAAGCAACTGGAATCCATGAATTTCTATCCCCGAAAATTGTCCTGGAGAGAAAGAGTTAGAAGAAGAGGTGGATAATATTGATATTTTTGTAGTAATGTAACGACCCGGTCGGTCGTTACATAGAACCTGCATTATAATTATTGTCCATGACTTGTCATAGGTTGGTTATACTGTTATTGATGTGTTAGAGTTGGTATGGTTGTAGTGAGAATTTAGTCGCTTAGTCTCTAAAAATAGCCTTAAAGTTGGAAAAGTCAACTGAGAGTTGGCTTATGGCTTGGATAGCTTTGTTAGGTGATTTGGGACTTAGGAGTGTGTTTGGAATATTTTGGTGAGGACCGATGTAGAATTAGGCTTGAATTGGCGAAAGTTAGTTTTTGGTGATTTCCGGTCAGCAGTGGAAAATAGGCTACCGGGGTCGGAATGGAATTTCAGAAGTTGGAACAGGTTCGTAATGTCATTTTGGATATGTCTGCAAAATTTCAGCTCAATCGGAGTTGTTTTGAATAGTTTCAGCATCGTTGGAGGATTTTAGAAATTTCAAAGTTCTTAGGCGTGAATTTGATGTGATTTTGGTGTTTTGATGTTATTTTTAGTGTTTCGGGAGTGCAACGAAGTTTGAATGATCATATATGATATGTTGGTATAATTGGTTAGGGTCCTAAGGGGCTCGGGATTGATTCCGGGTGATTAATGGAAGTTTTAAAGTTGGTAAAATGCAGCTTCAGCTACTGGTGCTGGTGTGACCGCACCTGCGAAAGTGTGACCGCAAGTGCGGGCCAGCGGGAGCGAGCAAAGCTCCGCAGATGCAGAATGTGGGAGGCTCATCATAGGATCGCACCTACGAAGTCGTAAGTGCAGAGAAGGGGTCGCGGGTGCGGATGCTCCGCAGGTGCGGACCTGGGACCGCAGGTGCGGGTCCGCAAGTGCGCTTAAGTGGCCGCAGGTGCGGTACCACTGTTCAGAAAGTATAAAAACCTGCCTTCACGATTTTTAACCCTCTTTTCACCATTGTTGTAAAGGTTCCGAGGTTTTTGAGGGATTTTGAAGAGGGAAACGTTGGTTCATCATTGAGGTAAGATTTTTGGACTTAATAACTCAATTATATGTGATTGGAGACCTTATATCAGTGTTTAATTATGAAAATCATTAGGAAAAAGGTGGGGTTAGGGTTTGAGATTTGAGACCTTTAGGGGTCGATTTGATGGGTCAAACGAACTCCGATTTTAGCGTTCTTGATATATACGGACTCGTGAGATGATGAAGTATATTTTGGTATAAAATTTATCGGGTTTCGATACGCAGGCCCGGGGGGTCATTTTTTGGCTAATTTCGGGTTTTGAGCTAAATTAGGTACTTTTCAATTGGAATTCATTCCTTAAGTATAATCTGATGATAAAAATCTGAACTTGGTAGATTTGGAGCACTCAGAGGCCGAATTTAGAGGCAAAGGCACTGCAGAATAATATTTTTGCCGGTTTTGAGGCAAGTAACGTTTCCAAACTTGGTTCTGAGGGTTCGAAACCCCGAGCTAAATGATTTATGACTATTATTGAGGTGACGCACATGCCAAGTGACGAGCGTGCAGGCGTGCACCGAGTATTTGTGGCTTGGAATATCCCATTGCACCGCCTAGTGATTATTCACTGATGATATTTGTGCTTCTGTTAATGTGGTAATTGTGAACCTGTTAGAAATCATGTTAAGTATAAATGCTAGGCTTCACGCCGAAAATGCTGAGACCCGAGTGGTCGTATATTATTGTCTCAGTTTTTGAATTATTTGATTTCATGTACTCAGTCTTGTTATAGCATATCACTTCATACCTCAGTCTCAGTATTGTTAATTATATGCATACTTATCATTGTTCCGGGCTGATGGAGGAATCTGTGATCCATGTGAGTGAGACTGAAAAGTAATGACTGAGTGAGGCCGAAAGCATGTCATTGTGACAGTTATGAGATCGGACTGCACACCGCAGTGATATTAAACCATGCCTTTATTGGCTTGATATGGCGCTTGGGCCATTAGGGCCCCTGCAGAGTCTTTACACCCCCAGTGAGCGCATTGATATGAGGGATGGATCTTCCCTGGACATGGATCTTGTTCGAAGTGGATTTTATGTGAGGGATGGATCGTCCCTGGGCATGGATCTTGTCCGAGTGTTGTATTCCGGAGATGGACTTTCTTTGTGCGGCTGGATTGGCCTTTTTCCTCAGTATGGAGTGACTACGGGCACCAATGATTATGTACATTCCGGGATGGACCTTTCCCTGAGCTTGAGAGCCATATACGATACTGAGTGGACTGCTGTGTGAGGGTTGCAAGCACTAGGTGCATATCCACATTGGTTTCATACATATATTTTATGATGGCATGTAGAGCATACTGGCACACTTGGCATATTTACTCATCCTGATAAACTGTTAGCATGTCTAAATTCTGTATATTTTTTATTGTAAAACGTTTGAGGTTTTTTTCCGTCACTACTTCTCAGCCCATAGTTTGGGTTCGTTACTTCTGAGTTGGTGTACTCACGTTACCCCTTGCACCTTGTGAGAAGATCCAGGTACACCGAGACCCGGTAATGGATATTGAGCAGCGGTCAGAGTTTTCATTGGAGTTGTCGAGGTAGCAGCTGGCGATCGCGACCTCGTCTTCTCTTCCTTATTCCACCTGTTGCACTTATTTTGAGACTATGTTGTATATTTCTTCATTCTTTATTTTTTTTTTTTATATATAGCAGCTCATGATTGAGTGACACCGTATCCGGGGTTGGAAATTTTAAATTTTTGTTTCAAATATTGTTTTTAAAACTTCAGACTCTTAGTATTATCAATAATTTCGTTTAAAATTGTTATTTTACTGGAATTTGAATTTAGCTTAGAAACAAAGGGGGCGGCTTGACTGGTTCCACGACAGGCACTATCACGACCCCGAAATCGGGTCGTGACAAGATGGTATCAGAGCGCTAGGTTAAATAGGTCTCACCAGTCATGAGCAGGTTTAGTAGAGTCTTGCGGATCGGTACGAAGACGTCTGTACTTATCTTCGAGAGGCTACAGAACCCTTAGGAAGAATCCCACATTATTGAATTTTGTCGTGCGACTCTATTGAATTCTCGAACTAAACTTCTGTTGTTTTCATTTTCTCACAGATGGTGAGGACTCGTGCTACCGATCGTGGTGATCAGACACCAGTAGGACCAGCTGGAGGTCGAGGTTGTGGTCAAGGCCGTGGCAGAGGGAGGGGTGCAGCCCGATCAGCAGCCGGGGCAGTACCTGTGGACCCTCCCACTAATCATGATCAGGTCCCCGCAGTTGAGGTCCCAGCGGGAGAGGCTCAGGCACCAGTAGTGCCCATTGTGATTCTGGGTCTTCAGGAGACCCTAGCCCAGATTTTGACGGTGTGCACCAGCCTGGCACAGGCCGTCGCCATGTATACTACTGCTGCTACTTCTCAGGCCAGGGGAGGCACTCAGACTCCAGCTGCCCGGAAACCTGAGCAGGTTACTCAGGGGCTTCAGACACCGGGGACAATTCTAGTCCAGCCGGTTGCCCCAGCCCAAGATTTTGTGGTCCCAGCTTTGGCAGATGACGAGCAGCGCAGGTTAGAGAGGTTAAGTAGACTCCAACCTCCGATTTTTAGTAGTACTGAGGGCGAGGATGCCCAGGTCTTTTTGGACAAGTGTTAGAGGATCCTTCACACAGCAGGGATGTTGTTGTCATAGACCGCGTGTGTCGGTTGAGTGTGGTACCTATTGGGGGTATGGAGACCCAGATGGATGTTCCATTTCTGAGTATCGTCGGTTTCGATATGGTTTGATTATATAGATGATGATATTTTTAGGTATGACTTGATGTAGATGTTTTCCACCGAATCGGATTGTTTGACTCCGTAGAGTTTGGACGTATGAGTTGGGTTCTTTCAGACTCGTGTGATTTGGTTCAGGTGTATACGGTGTGTGGAGGCGTGATTCTAATCTTGTAGATGAGTTCTAACGTGGAATTTGGGTTCTAAGGCGTAGGAATTAGGTCGGATATAATGACATTCGAATGTGTTGTACTATTAGATCGATGCGGGGTAGGGTGACTTGGGGTCGCCCCCGAGTGTGTGCATGGTAAGGTTATTCGGCGGTTGATGGCTTTTGGAACAACCCTTGGAACGTTCGAGGACGAACGTTTGTTTAAGAGGGTGAGAATGTAATGACTCGGTCGGTCGTTACATAGAACTTGCATTATAATTACTGTTCTTGACTTGTCATAGGTTGGTTATACTGTTATTGATGTGTTAGAGTTGGTAGGCTTGAAATCGGAATGGTTGTAGTGAGAGTTTAGTCGCTTAGTCTTTAAAAATAGCCTTAAAGTTGGAAAAGTCAATTGAGAGTTGACGTATTGGTAAACGACCTCGGAATGCGGATTTTATGGCTAGGATAGCTTCGTTAGGTGATTTGGGACTTAGGAGTGTGTTCAGAATATTTTGGTGAGGACCGGTGTAGAATTATGCTTGAATTGGCGAAAGTTAATTTTTGGTGATTTTCGGTCGGCAGTGAAAAATAGGCGATCAAGGTCGGAATAGAATTCCGGAAGTTGGAACAAGTTTGTAATGTCATTTTGGATATGCCTGCACAATTTCAGGTCAATCGTAGTTGTTTTGGATAGTTTCGGCATCGTTGGAGGATTTTAGAAATGTCAAAGTTCTTAGGCGTGAATTTGATGTGATTTTGATGTTTTGATGTTATTTTTAGTGTTTCGGAAGTGCAACTAAGTTTGAATGATCATATATGATATGTTGGTATAATTGGTTGGGGTCCCGAGGTGCTCGGGATTGATTTCGGTTGATTAACAGAAGTTTTAAAGTTGGTAAAATGCAGCTTCAGCTGCTGGTGCTGGTGTGACCGCACCTGTGAAAGTGTGACCGCAGGTGCAGGCCCGCAGGAGCGAGCAAAGCTCCGCAGATGCGGAATTTGGGAGGCTCAGCAGAGGATCGCACCTACGAAGTTGTAGGTGCGGAGAAGGGGTCGCGGGTGCGGACCTGGGACCGCAGGTGCGGGTCCACAGGTGCGCTTAAGTGGCCGCAGGTGCAGTACCACTGTTCAGAAAGTATAAAAACCTGCCTTCGCGATTTTTAACCCTCTTTTCACCATTGTTGTACGGGTTCCGAGGTTTTTGAGAGATTTTGAAGAAGGAAACGCTGGTTCATCATTGAGGTAAGGTTTTTGGACTTAATAACTCAATTATATGTGATTGAAGACCTTATATCAGTGTTTAATTATGAAAATCATTAGGAAAAGGGTGGGGTTAGGGTTTGAGATTTTGAGACCTTTAGGGGTCGATTTGAGGGGTCAAACAAACTCCGATTTTAGCGTTCTTGATATGTACGGACTCGTGAGATGATGAAGAATATTTTGGTATAAAATTTATCGGGTTCCGAGATGCGGGATCGGGGAGTCGGGTTTCGGCTAATTTCGGGTTTTGAGCTAAATTAGGTACTTTTAATTGGAATTCATTCCTTAAGTATAATCTGATGATAAAAATCTGAGCTTGGTATATTTGGAGCACTCAGAGGCCGAAATTAGAGGCAAAGACACTGCAGAATAGTATTTTAACCGGTTTTGAGGTAAGTAACGTTTCCATACTTGGTTCTGAGGGTTCGAAACCCCTAGCTAAATGATTTATGACTATTGTTGAGGTGAAACACATGCCAAGTGACGGGCGTGGGGGCGTGCACCGAGTATTAGTGGCCTGGCTTATCCCATGGCACTGTTTAGTGATTATTCCCTGATGATATATTTGCTTCTGTTAATGTGGTAATTGTGAACCTGTTAGAAATCATGTTAAGTATAAATGCTAGGCTTCACGCCGAAAATGCTGAGACCCGAGTGGTCTTATATTACTGTCTTAGTTTCTGAATTATTTGATTTTATGTACTTAGTCCTGTTATAGCATATCACTTCATACCTCAGTCTCAGTATTGTTAATTATATGCATACTTATCATTGTTTCGGGCTGATGGAGGCATCGGTGATCCATGTGAGTGAGACTGAAAAGTAATGACTGAGTGAGGTTGAGAGCCTGTTATTGAGACAGTTATGAGATTGAATTGCACACCGCATCGATATTAAATCATGCCTTCGTTGGTTTGATATGGCGTTTGGGCCACTAGGGCCCCTCCGGAGTCTTTACACCCACAGTGAGCGTATTGATGTGAGGGATGGATCTTCCCTGGACGTGGATCTTGTCCGAAGTGGATGTTATGTGAGGGATGGATCGTCCCTGGGCATGGATCTTGTCCGAGTGTTCTATTTAGGAGATCGACTTTCTTCATGGGGCTGGATTGGTCTTTTTCCTCAGTACGGAGTGACTACGGTCACCAACGATTATGTACATTCCGGGATGGACCTTTCCCTGGGCCTGAGAGCCATATACTGTACTGAGTGGACTGATGTGTGAGGGTTGCAAGCACTAGGTGCATATACACATTGGTTTAATACATATATTTTATGATGGCATGTAGAGTATACTGGTGTACATGGCATATTTACTCATCCTGATAAACTGTTAGCATGTCTAAATTTTGTATATTGTTTATTGTAAAACGTTTGAGGTTTTTGTCCGTCACTACTACTCAGCCCATAGTTTGGGTTCGTTACTTCTGAGTTGGTGTACTCACGTTACCCCCTGCACCT
>ML334913.1:12868-115506 GCA_005239505.1 Nicotiana paniculata
GGGGGGGGGGGGGGGGGGTATCAATGAAGTGGGATAAAAACCATCAGTGTAAAAATACCGCAATCTTTTACTGACTACATTATTCTTTCCTACTTAAAAGCTCGAATCCGATGAGTGTCCAGCTCCAACAGATATAGCATCACGAAAAGAAAAGATCCTCACTGGATAAGATTTTGCTACAAAACACCAGCTTAGAGTAGGCTGACTTTCTACTTGCAGTTGTGTCTTGTAAAATTATTATTATGGTCTCCAATTTTGAAAGATTAAGGGATCAAGCTCGCTCATTGTGACTTCCGCTTGTATGATCATGAGGCTTCGGTTGAATGTTGAAGATATGGTTATTTCTCAAGGGTAGACTAAGTATGATATTAGTAGTTGGTGCTAAAAGTGTAGTAGTCTTAATGAAGTGGAACTGGAACCTGGACTATGGCACCGAGATTGAATGTGGAAATCATGCATTTCTAGGTTTTTTTGTTTTGAGAGGAGTTTGCCGCTAAACCTTTGCTCTAGCGGTAAAAGCGCAACACATGATGTGCGGGGACACATGTCACGGGTTTGAACCTTGCTGCAGACAAGAGTCTGTTATTTAAGTGGAGAGCGGTAGTGGGGCGAGTCCATTATCCACCGATTTTCGGACTGTGTGCCACTGGCCCTCGAGAATTTTTCGGTTAGCCGGGGGGGGGGGGGGGTGTTAAGAAANTCTTCTGGTTCTAATATGAATTGACTCCGCTAGGATTGTGAATATGTACAAGTTAGAAATGTTAAAGCTACTTCGTGGAATTTTAAGTGTAAAGATAAGACGAGATCAGAAACTTATTAATATATAGAGCCTTATCTTCAAATAAGAGAGAACATTATCTCTACTTCGTTTCTAACTAGAAGATAAAGTAAAATAAAAGTTAAAGATAATAATACTGCAGCTTTTATTGAGCTATTTCAAGATATCAATTATAGCAATAGTCTTTGTGTTGTTGATTCCTTTACTAAATTTCTGGTCATTGAAGTTTCTAACCAGTATCTAAGTTATAAAATACTTTTGACAGACAATTCTAACATTATTCCGGCACTTGGATTTTTAGAGCATGGACCTTTGTAAAATCATATTCAAGTAAAGTTGCTCGAGTTTGAAGTAGTTGCCATCCCGATGGACATAAGTTAATTATCGTTATTCTAGTCTCAGCCCTGTATAAACATCCACGTTATTTGCTAAAAAATCTGGCCTTGGTCATAAGATGGTTTTGCTATTCTGTTATGGGTCTTGTGGCCAATATGTTTCTATCATTTCATGTAACATTCAGATATCCTGCCAGGTACTATTTTTTTTTTTGGAGTAAGTAACATATATATCCATCAGCACCAAGTTGGTACTGGTATCCAAAAGAAAAATGTACAGATTACAGGGGGCCTTGTATATTACAAGGAATTTATGAAATCTACAAGTGATTTTGCATCCTCTATATAGTTCTCTTTACACCAGAAATGAAAAGACAAAATACAATTCAGCTTAATTCTTTGTATGGAACTATTTTTATCCTCAAAACATCTACTATTCCTTTCAGTCCACACCGTCCACCATATACATGCTGGGATCATTCCCCACCACAACTACTGTCTATTCGTTGTTTGGATATCATTCCAGCACCACAAAAGGTCCTGTGTATCCTTTGGCATTATCCATTGTATTCCTGCCAGGGAAAGGCATAACTGCCACAATATATCAGTTACCTTGCAATGTAGAAACAGATTGTTATTAGTTTCTTCCTCCTTCTGAAAACATCTGGAACTCACAGGAATTCCCCTTCTTTGCAAAACTTCATGAGTCAGACAAGCTTTCCTAGCAACTAGCCAAGAAAAACATGTGACTTTAAAAGGGGCTTTAATCTTCCATATGCATTTCCATGGCTAAACTGATAATTGAGCACCTTCTGGAAGCAGAGAGTACACAGAGCTGATTGAAAATATTTTGGTGTTTCCTCCATTCCATATAACTCTATCCTCGTCATTTCTGGTACCATGAAGAACCTCCAGAACCTTCAGCATTTTAGCCACCCTGCCAATTTCATTATCATTTAGAAGCCTTCTGAACGTAAACTTCCAACCCTGTGAATTCCACGTCCCTTCTATTGAAGACTTGGGTGTAGTTGTTAAGCAACTAGGTACTATTTCTCTAGAGTGAATCAGTTGCTAAGCGGAGTTTATCTTTGTGAATTTTGTCTAGATTATGGAAACTTAACTTCATTGATGCACAAATGATTTATGACTAGATGTAACTGATTCATGGTGTTTCGTGCAGGGATTCTACTCTTAGAGATTTGAGAGCAAATTCAGGAGAGCTCTCGAGGATTGGAAGCAGTAATGAAATTCTGAATTCGTTGATTAAACAAGAAAGAGAAGCTGATAATAGCCAACAAATTGGCAAAGATAATGATGAGAATGCACCAAGGTTTCAAAGTGGAGTGCTGCGCACCAACTGCATTGATTGCTTGGACCGAACAAATGTCGCCCAATATGCTTATGGTCTTGAAGCTTTAGGTCGCCAACTCCATGCTATGGGCTTGTCTGATAAGCCTAAATTGGATGCAGACAGTAGCATTGCTGCTGCTCTCATGGATATGTACCAGGGTATGGGTGACGCTCTTGCTCAACAGTATGGTGGATCTGCTGCTCACAACACCGTATGTTGACTTTTTTCTAACTGCCGAGTTAATAAAATAATTTCTCTAAATGTTGATTCCTAGAAATTGTTCATATTGTTGAATAGATGTTTTGGTTAAACTAGGTGTTTCCAGAAAGGCAGGGCAAGTGGAAAGCTACAACTCAGTCAAGGGAATTCCTCAAGTCTATCAAACGATATTATAGCAATGCATACACGGATGGTGAAAAGCAAGATGCAATTAACTTGTATATTCATTCCCTAAACTTTTACCTGCCACGTAATTTTCTTTGTTGATGCATGCTTTTAGGTGCTTAAGCTTCCATCTGAAGTTGTGGAATTCCCGATATGTGGGTTTTTATTGCAAATGTTTTGGAAAATTTTGCTGCTCAACATTTTTTTACTTGTTCTTGGTTTTCTTCTTTTCCAGATTCTTGGGATATTTCCAACCTAAGGAAGGGAAACCTGCACTTTGGGAGCTGGATTCTGACTATTATCTCCATGTATCTGGCATAGGAGACGATCTCATTCCAGAGTACGGGTTCTTCTTTTCCACTTACTTTTCTTTCTTTTTTATTTTGGCTCTCAGAAAATTTTGCTAACTTAATAAAGGAGAAAATTTTCACTAGACTATTAAATGTTTGTCCAATATCCTACCATTAAGATGATACCATTTGCCCATTTTTTCATTGAAGAAATTTCAACTTTATCAAGAGGTAATTTTCTCCATGGACAACTGGTATTTAAATAATAAAAATTGAATTCTCAACCATAATGCTCGTGCCAATCAAACTAGGATACTTAAACTGGGATGGAAGAACAGAAAATATGTATTTCCTTTCTTGCGCGAGCTTGATGTGTTGTGACAACTGAGATGCTGCACTCAAATTAGTAACATTTGGGGAAGTAAAATGGATAAGGATTTTTGGCTGCACATATGGACTCTTTTTCCTGTCAAGCTACAAGTTCACTTGTCTTTTATTGAGTAACATTAATTGGATTCTTGAATAAACAGAATGTTTCTGAAGTACAGAGGTTGATTTAAGGCCCCGTATTTGGAAACTGTGTATTTGTAAGGAAAGATTCAAGAAGAAAATTCTCTTCTAACATATGGCTTTGTCCGCTTACTAATAGATGCCATCTTAATTTATGGCACAGTTTGTCATTTGATACCAGTGCTGTTGGACAAGGAACCACACTAGCCCCTGTTCCAGCATGCAGGGAAGATTTCTTGCGCATGAAGTTGACATCCTTTGACAAGTTGCTTGAAAGAACATGCTGTAATATTAAGAATGTTCGGCTATGTAGTGAAACTGATCAAAAATCAGGGAATTCTGGAGTGGCACCTGATGCAGCGTAAGTGTTGACTGTTGTTAAGCATATGTTTTTGTTTGACGTGCAATTGCAATTGTTTTTAGATTCTCCTGCAGTGTTCATTTACATGCTTGGAGGGTTAAAAGCGCGCTTCCATCTTTATACATGAAAAGTTTGCCTTTAAGACTAACATGACATCTGTCAATAATATGTCCAGAAATGCTAAGTGGCAGCAGCACTTAACTTCGTTCCATCCTTTTTATTCCTTATGCTGAAAATTTTTGAGTCTTAGATGATGAGATGCCGTCCTGGCCGATTCTTAATTTTGATTTATCTCATTTCTCTACTTTGTGTTGAAGGGATGGGCTGATATGCTAATAACTAAGAAATGAGGAACACCTTTTTCTTTGCATGGTTATCAATTAACAGACATCACTTCTTTCTTTGTCCCACTTAACTCCTTGAACTGACACCTTCCTATTGGTTAGTCCATTTAATTTAATTAAAAAGATTATTGTAATACTTATATTTTACTTAAACTTTTTTATCGAAATGTTCAATATACTTTTACGGGGATTCAAGCATTAGTTTCCAAAGTTTGTACTATTAGTTTCAATAGCCTAAGAGATTTTAGCTACAACAGCGGCTACTTGTTGTTTTTGGGGATAGTTGTTAAATATACTCTTAAACCGTTAAAATGTTCAATATACTTTTACAGGGATTTCAAGCTTTTGTTTCCAAAGTTTGTAATGTTAAGTTCCATAGTCTAAGATATACTTAGCTGCAACAATGGCTACTTGTTGATTTGGGGAGTAGTGGCTGTTAAATACACTCTTAAACTATTGAAGTTTATAAAACTGATCTCTAGTAGAAACTGTGGACAACCAACTTATCCATATGGATATAGAAGATACTTCTGTATGTTGTTTGAGCCCTGAGAAAGAAGGTGATTACATGACAGATCAAAAAAGAAATGGTGAAAAGTATCTGCATATAGAAATATTTCTTTTTTATTCTTTGTTGGCTCTTCTTTTTTGTTCTTTTACTCGAATGGTTAGTTCTGAATAATGGTATAAAGAGAGATAATCAACGATTTTTAAAAGAAAAAGTACTTTGCTTTTTTCATAGATCTGAAAGTGAAATTAACTTCTTAGTGGTAAATACAAACTGTTACAGTTCTCATACAAAATATAAAGTAAAATGGTAATTTTTCTTAGATATTGACGGAAAAGTGAGGAAAAAATAGTCAAAGAGCTTACTGAATGATAAAATGAAATAATGCCGTTTTCTCCCGATATATGTACAAATAAATGATATCCGATTTCATATCCTTTCCTTTTAGTTTTCTACATCTTTCCTTTGTTTACTATTCTTTTTCTACTTACATCATGACAATGCTAGCTGTTGGAAAGGAAGATTTGAGAAGTATAATTTCAAAATTATTACCCCCTTTTAAATTTTATTGACCAAGTTATTTTACATGATATATTGTTAGTTTTTCTTTACTGTTTATGACTTGACATATAAGTGGGAAAATACATGTCTATTCTGGTTGAACAGCTTATTAAAGTTCTGATAAAAAATTTATATCATGCTTATACCATAAGAAAATGATTGGGTGTAAGGCGTGACATAGTGCGGATGTTGGTACTTATAACTAAATAAAACAGAAAAGACACAGTTCTAAGACTAAACCAAGTTTATAGGCTCCCAAACAGCTCCAACATCTTCATCCGAATAATTCAAAATGAAAGCTTTAGCGTCGAACCCGTTCTTACCACACTTCCTTTGAAATTTTGAAGATTGTTTTTGTGTATTCTGATAAACTAGCTTATTTTCGTTTTTATCTTCAGTTTATTTATTTTTTCTTTATAAAGTAAATTTTGCAACGTGTACCAGCAAATGCTCTTTAGCTGATAATGTTTGATATTCTTAATTGCAGCGAAATACAGCTTAAGAGCCCGAATTGGCTTTTTGGACAGAGGAAGTATGATGATAGTAATTCTGCATCCAAGGTGTCTTCGAATGCAGTTTCTAATGGGGCTTCAACTGGTGAGGACAAACTAGATGGTCTTGGTGATCTTAGCTGGATTTCTGGTGTTCCTCATCTGAACCAAGAAGATATCTTTGAAAGGTATTTTACCCTCAAAACTTCTCTTGTAGCTCATTATGAGCTTATCTGATGTCTTTGAGCAGTTAGCTGCGGCTCTTTACCGCACCTCAGACATATGTTAAGCCACAATGTCATAGTTCCACTTGTCCGTTCTTTTATTTCATTCTCCTTTTCTCATCGCAAAGTACGTGCGGAAAAATACTTGATGAAGATGCGGAGGTCTCTTTTTATTTTATGTTTTATTTTTTATGAATTTACAGTTCATAACAGACTGCAATAATATCAATTCAATGGTTCATCATTAGCTTTATGTGCCGTGCCATAGAAAATGATGATTTTACCCTTTTCCTTTTTGAGAGGTAGCAATTGATGAATTTGACCCTTGCAAAGTTGATTAGACCACCTTTGAAATGATGATGATGCTATAGCTTGTAGATGTCATTAATATTTGGCCATTTTGGTAAATATAAACTTCATTTTGTTTTTTAAAATAGATGTTTAACTAGCTTATGCTGGCATAGAGCTTACACGGTTTATTTGTTTCTTAAAGTAAAATTGGAAAAATACGAAACGTGCAAAATTTTACTAAGCTAACTTCTATCCTAACTAGGGGACGGATTGAACGTTAAAAGTTTATAGAGCCTGAAACCTCATTTTCCAGTAATTCTTTTGGTGGTTTATCTATTTGCTTTAGTCTGTTGTAGAAAAACTGAAAGACTGAAGTACTGTTTGATTTTTTTTCATTATATATTAGTCAGTGCTAGAGTCCTACATCTAGTATATGATAAGATACAACTTCAAAGCTTACCTTATTTAAATAAGAAGTGCTATTGACAAATTGAAGTCTGAATGTCATATGTTTTAGTCCATCACCACTTGCTCTTTATTGTGGTCACTTGATGAGAGTTATTCGTCTCTCTGCATGTAAGGATTAGTTAATGCTGAACCTCTTTTTTTGGGTTAATTTCTATGCTTAAAAGAATTAGTTTCATTGGACATGGTTTATTGTATGTTGTGTATGGCCCCACCAACCCTGAATAAAAATTAAGACAAATGTACAATGAGGAAGGAAAGGGGCTGGTAGCATTCCTCGTTTTTCCTTCATTTTGGCACTAAAGGTACTGATTTCTTTGTTTGATTCCTTTCAAAGTACTGTACATACAAAATACTTTTCCTTTTATAGTACTCTTTTATTTCAGTTTAGACTCAAATACTATTTTAATCCTCTTTTAGATACCTGACAATGACGGCAGCAAATGAGGCTAATGGCTGGTATGGTGGTACATTGCTTGGTGATCAAGATGAAAGCAGTGAAATCTATCGACATTATGCAGAACTTATCCAGGTAACAGATATGTATACAACTTTTATAATGTCTGTATCCATGCTTTTGCTATTTTCTAGCTTTTGCTGGTTTAAGTCATAAGCGTTTCAATTTGTTTCTTAAGATGAACTAGAGCAGATCTTCTAATGTTAGGCTACTTTCAATAATATTCAGGACTCAACTAAGTATGAGTGAAAATTTAGTAATTGTGAATTTCTATAGCAATTTCCTTTGGGCTTCGATTAGCAATATTCCTCCTTGATATGTGTTATTTTTGAATACCTGGTTATATGTTATGGAAGAGGGAATGCTTTTTTGGATTTGCCTTACTCAGAAGATATTATGTAAACCTAGCAGGGGCCCGCAATGGAACCCTTCGAATATGACGCTGAGAAGGAAAAGTATTATACCGAACTTCTCCTGAAAGGTTCAGTTGATGCTATGGATGATGCAGCTATTGAAGCAGATATGGAATCTGCTCTCAAGGCATATGACCAAATTGGTGCAGATCTTGGGATTTTCCCAAAGTCATGTAAGGCATTGGCTGCTGATCCGAGCCAATTAACGAGATGGCTGGTTGGCGAAGACAAGCTGCCCAACGTGTAAAAAGTAATGCGTTTCACTATGTTCATATATTTTGTTGTAATATTTGAGGAACTCTTATTTTGACATTTTAGCAGGTAAATGAGGGTGATTTTTTTTGTTGTTGTTGTGAGCAGCAGGTTTTACTGCTGAAAAACATGCTGCTCCTGTACAGTTGTATTTTGTGCGTGAAGAAATGTTATGATCATTTTCTAATTTTAAATGAAGCCTTAAAGGAAAATAAAAGGAAACAAACTAAGAGCTTAGAGATTGACTAGTTGCCTATCTACCAAATGCAAGGTGACCTCGTACCAAAAGTGGATTTAAGATTTAAATTTAGTGGCTTTGACCTTAAAAAAAGATTTCTAGCACTTTTAAATTTATGAGTTTTGGTTTAATATTTTTGTTTTAGGCAAATATGCCTGCCTAGTGGCTAATATATAAATAAAATTCTAAAATGGGTCTAAAGCTTACAAAATGTCCAAACCCAAAATAGAAGTTGCATGAAGCTACTAGTTACTAAAAGGATAAAAAAACTAAAATCTAGTGATAGAAAAACTAAAATCTAATGAACTAGCTATTACAAAATAATAAGCTGAGTTTTTCCTTCTCCTGTCAGTGTATGTGAATCCAATTGCCAATAGAAAATACTAAGCAGCACCTATCAAGCTCTCACCAAGGTGTCATTTACAAGTCATTTTCATTTTAGTGCTTTTTATTTTCTGGTGACTATGAACTTCTCATTAATTACCAAGGTGTCATTTACAGAATCAACTAGACTTTATAACATAGTTTGCTGGAAAACTCCCTATAACAAAGGAAAACTCAGTATCTGTATCTCATCTCTCCTTCCTATCCAGGAAATATGTACTTTTGAACTAGTATCTTAGTAGTATCATTAGCTCCTTTCAATCCAGACTGCATAAATAAACTTTGTATACATCAGCTTCACTAGTTTTGCATGAGTAGTTTTCCCTCTTGTATGCTACTCGATCCAGTGCTGCATCTGATTCCATGAACTCATTGCCAACCAAGTAATGTGCATCCACTTCATTAGTTTATCCCAAACCTGTATTCCAATTGCACATTCCGCAAACAAATGATTTCTACTTTCGATTGCCAGTTTGCACATGACACAATTGGTATCAACTTGCATTCCAAGCTTTCCAATCTTGTAGTTGTGAGCAACCTGTCTTGTTGTTGGAACCATGTTATAAATATTGCTTTTGGCCTTGCTGCATTTTCATACATGATGTTTTTCCAGGTAACTCTAGGCAGGTCCCTTAACATTCTTGTGATGACCAGATAGATCATTAATAATTTTACCCTTCATTTCTGTGTTCCGAGACCTCGAATAGCTCTGTTTAACCTTCCTTGATTTGTGTGCACAGTTCGTGTCCTTTTTCCGGAAGTTTTTTTTATGAGAAAATTGATGAAAATGTAAAATTTGCCTTAAAACTCATTTGAGGTGACAAACGGTCAACGTTTTGTGTAAATGGAACCGGATCGGTGTTTTGACGGTCCCAATGGATATGTATTGTGATTTGGGACTAGGGCGTATGCCTGAAATCTAATTCGGAAGTCCCTAACTTGATTTATCATAATTTGTTGAAAACTAGAAGCTTAATGATTTAAGAATTTCTAAATTTGACCGTGAGTTGACTTTGTTTCTACCGGGTTCGGATTTCGGTTCCAGAACTTGGTAAATTTTAGTTTCAGTCTTTATGACTTGTCTGCAAAATTTGGTACAAAACGGAGTTGATTTGATGTGATTCGAACGTTCGGTTGAGAAATTGCATGTTCTTAAGTTTCATCAAAAATTTCATTCATTTTGGTGTCCGATTCATAGCTCTAGGTGTTATTTTGGTATTTCAATCGTGTGAGCGAGTTCATATGATGTTTTTGGACTTGTATGCACGTTTGGTTTGGAGCCCTGAGGGCTCGGGTGAGTTTCAAATATGTTGCGGATGTTTTTGAACTTAGGAAAACTGCTGGTTTTGATTTATGCTGGTGTCTGGTGTATGCTTCTTCGCGATCGCGAAGGGTAGTTTGGGACTGGGGAGAAGTTGTTCTTCGCGAACGCGAGGTTCTGGTGGCGAACGCTAGGTGGAGGGGGGTTTGCCCTTCGCAAACGCGACTATTCCTCTGCGAACGAGAAGCATTGTGGGATTTTAGGGAAGCTGGGCTTGTGTTCCTCGTGAACGCGATCATTGGGTCGCAAGAGCGATGACCTGGGGGGAGGAACCAACGTGAAGGCCATTTGGGCCACAGTGCTACGCGAACGCGGCAGGTCCTTCGCGAACACGATGAAGACCTAACGCCAGTGACTTAAAACATTTCAAACACGAGATTTCACCCATTTTTCACCATCTTTCCATTAGAGCTCGGCCTAGAGGAGATATGGAGGAGAAATTTCATCACCCTTTCATAGGTTAGTCTACTTTAACTTATTTTCTTCCATTTCCATTATCACCCATTAATTTCTAGTCATAATCTATGTTCCTTCATGGTAGAAAATTAGGAATTCGGGAAGAACTGAGGGATTTTTGTAAACTTTGGATTTATACCTCAAATTGAAGTCGGATTTCGAAACTACTTACATAACCGGGCTCAGGGGCGAATGGGTAGTTGGGCATTAGTCCGAATCTCGGGTTTTGACCAAGCGAGCCCGGGGTTGACTTTTGTTGACTTTTTGGAAAAAGTGTAAAGATCTTAACTTTATGTATTATAATTGATTTTCCTAGCATTATTTGATGTTATTGAGTCGAATTTGGTTAGATTCGATTGGTTATGAGGTGGATTATAGAGGAAAGGACCCGATAGACCTTTGATTTGCTTATGGAGCGAGGTAAGTGTTGAGCCTAACCTTGATTTGCGGGAATTAGGAACCCTTGAGCTATGTGCTATGTGAAATTCATGTGTAACGACGTATATGCAAGGTGACGAGTGTATATACACCGTAAAAATACTTGTTTCGATGCTTTCCCGCATTTCATTAATTATTTTATTCCATGTCTTAATTGTTACATGCTTTAATTGCTTCCTATGACTTAATTTGCTACTTGTCATTTATTATTCTCATATTAAATGTTAGTTTCTCCCACGCTTCCATGATTTAATTGCTACTTGCCATTAATTGACTCTGCTTTCATATTCGTTAACTGTTGGGATTCTTGTGATTCGAGTTGTTGAATTAATTTCATTTATTGATTTGTGTTTATGGATCGGGTTGCACGCCGCAACATGTGGGCTAAGGGAGGATTGATGTTGATATGGTGGGGTCGGGTTGCACGCCGCAACAGGTGAAATAATGGAGGATTGATATGGTGAAATAAGGGATGATTATGATACTGATTCTGATTATATGATGGGGTCGGGTTGCGCGCCTCAACGGATTTTACTCGTTATTATTGTTATTGATATGGTGAAATAAGGGAGGATTGTGTTTATACGGTGGGATCGGGTTGTGCGCCACAACAATTTGTGTGTCTTGTATTCCTTGTTGTATTATGGTGGCTTTGGTGTTTTCGTACGAGATTCAGAGTATTGGTATTTCTGGTTTTACTGGTTTTTTAGGATTGAGTTTATTGTCATGAGTTAATTTCCTTATTTTCCTGTATTTCCTTTCCTGTCATTATTATTATACTGCGTACAAGTTATTGTAAGTGACCCGCCTTAGCCTTGTTACTACTTCGTCGAGGTTAGGCTCGACACTTACAGAGTACATCGGGTCAGTTGTACTCATACTATCACGCCCCGAACCATGGCCTGGGACACGACACTCGGTGCCTAACTACATGAGACTGAGCGAACTAACTGGGTGGTTGGATCAACATGTGGTATAACAGTAATATGAATATAAACATGCAACATGTTGATCTGCTAAAGAGTCTGACTGCAATATCATAAATGCGAAAAGTACTGAAAAGTCTGCAAGTATAAACGAGTATCCGACAAGGCCAACACATAAAAATCCTGCTAATATCTGATGGACTGGGCTATAGTCTATGAAGCCTCTAAAGAAAACTGAAATGCTAACTGTTTACGGGGTCAAGGTCCCCAATATACCTTATTAACTGAAATACAATAAAGACTGAAAAAAAGAGGGATAATGCCCCGAAAGATTGGAGCTCACCAATAGCTGATACGAGATGTCCTAGCAAGTAGAATCGTCAACCTGTAAATCGTTATCTGCATCGCGAGATGCAGTCCCCGGGCAAAAAGGGACGTCAGTACATTTGAATTGCACTAGTATGTAAAACAACTGGAGAAAAGAACTGTAAATACTGAAACTGAAACTGAACTGCTAACTGATAAACTGATAACCGAACAAGGAAGTAAGGATATGAATACTCCCTCTTCTGAATGATGACCAACCTGTTTATTTGATAAACTACGGCCTCAGGCCCAATATATATGTGCACAAGCTATGGCCTCGGGCCCAAGTATACGTATACATAACTACGACCTCAGTCCCAAAGATGCATAAAGCATAAACTACGGCCTCAGGTCAAAATATGCATAAAGCATGAACTACGGCCTCAGGCCCAAATACATGTGGTGAACATTCATGATTTAAAACAAGGAACTGAGAATCATAATGCAAATGATACTGAAATACTGAATCATACTGAGTTATATGATACTGAAATGCTGAATAAGACTCAATTGGAATGTGTACTTGTAATAAAATGATCTGTCATAACTGAGACTCATGGGATATTGAATGAATTATGAAACCACGTCATCCAGAGAATAAAAGTTCTACAACTATTCATGGAACTGGGGCATAATTACTTTCTGAGAAAATTTGTAATAGTCATAATAATGAGACGTAGGGAGAATCATAAACATTCCCAAACGCAGAGAGTTAGCCCCACATACCTTAACTTCCTGCTCTTGAGCGTAATACAACGTTTGTCAACCCTTTCAACTTTAATCTATAGAAATACAAGTCAAATGGATTCCACATTGCTTTTAATCTATAGCAATACAAGTCAAATGGATTCCATATAGAAATACAAGTCAAATGTTTCTACACCCAATTACCCATTCTCTTGCTCCTACATAAATTCTAAAATCTCAAATGATTATAATCAAGATCATTCTTCATCACCCATAATATAAACAACACCCTTAACAATAATCAACAATCAACAACCCAAACATATAACCGTTCATGATTTTTTGTCAGACCCATCAACTTATATCCCATGAACTAGAGTCTATAATCATTAATCCAATACTATAATCAAGTAGATGGTGAAAATATTACATTTTCGACGTTCAATCATCTTGAATTCGAGTCCTAGAGTTTCTTTTCTCAAGAATGATTTCCCAATCGAATATTTAACGATTTGAAGGGTTTACCCATGTTAATAAGGTGTTGAAGAATTGAAAATAACTTAGAATCACCATTAGAACTCATCTTGGATGGTGGAGGGACCTTGGGGGAGGTTATGTTCTTGAGAGCTTTCCTTTCTAGAGTAAGTTTTTATGTTTTGGGGTGTGGGGAGCGAAGTAGGGATTTAAAATGACTCCCCAGGTGCTCCTCCATGCAACTGAAGGCCTGACCGCGCACCTAAACGCGCAAAATGGCAGTAGCACTTCCACAAGTGCGCGGCCGCGCACGTGACCATCTGAGAGTGCATATTGCGCACTGCACTGTAAAACACACATAGCATATTACATAGAGATCCGTTCGGGCTCGCCAATATATCATTGGAAAGCTATTTCAAAGGCGTACAAGTTTTGTGTTTTGAGTTTTCCCAGATTCCTTACATAGTTTTACTAAATCCTGCAAGATATAACTTTCATAAACTTAGCAGATTTTATCGAATCTTATACCTCTCACTCTCCTTCATGATTATAATATAAATATTTCCACCCATAATCATATCGATAGAACTTCACATGTACAAAATATAAAATTACTACTTATTTAACACATTCACACCTAACCCGAATTTACGGGGTGTTACATTATCTCCCCCTTGGGATCCACCTTTGTCCTCGAATGATTGTCCTGGCTGTAACTACTGTCGCACCTCTTTTTCTTGCGAAATCTGGTTTTGACACGTGACAACTCTTTTAAGGAAGGTTTTAAAAGAGAGAATCGCCATCTAATGGGTTTGAGGTGCGTTAGGGCACCTATTTGCAAATAACTCTAGATTAACCAGTTTGTGTCACCAAAGATCGGGTAAGGGATCAAATTACCTCGAGGAGAAGGTGTTATATATTTCTCGAGGTCCACAACTTTGGATCTCGGACGAACTCAAATTATATGAATTAGTAAAAATCAAGAGGGAAATACAAGAAGTTTGGGCAATTATTATCAAAAGTCTACAAATAAACACAAATAATTGACTTTAAGACAAGATGGGGGTCCTAAGTTTTTTTAGCCTAAAGGATCACCCTGTGCAATATAAATAATACTTCGTAAATCCCTCGAGATGGGGTGTTACTCGTATTATACAGCAGACACAAACTATCATCTCCTGCTACCCGAATACTATCTTTAAGCTTTTTACCCTAAAGCGCACTAGTTGATTCTAAACCGTGCCTTATGCGTGCACTACTCGTCCCATGCCTATGGTCTAGGAGGCGTTTGGACCTCTATTTTGGGTGGTTCTAGACTTAACTTAGGTTGCTCTAAATGATAAAACTACGCGACATAAAAAACAAGTTGGACTTCATGTAAAGGCAATTAAGGGATCAAGTTAGCCTCCACACTTAGACAACAAATGCACGCAAACAAATTAGGCGTTTGACAATTTCAGCATTGAGACGAGTTAAAGTCATTAAGCCCTATAGACATGGTTTCTATGTGACCTTGGTATTCAAACATGAAAGCAGTCTCAGACGCAAAGTGCTACCTTAGATATAATTTCTAAGCAACTACACAGTTGCCTGCTGATTACAGATTATAAGCGATTAAACCTATAGACATGATATCTAGGTGATTTACGCACTAGTTGGTAGTGATGACCATTGGAAATACTCAGAATTACTTAGTTAGATCCTATAGGAATGATTTCTAATAGTGGCAACGAAACAATGTTGGAAGTTCAATATTAACACTTAAAAGCGAGTGGTATTACCTTATAGGCGGGATTTCTAACGAATAGTAATTGAAACTGATTTTTATACTTGGCTCCTATAGGCATGATTTCTAGGTGAGCAGTATAATAACAACAACACATTAACCAATTGAAGTCCTATATGCATGATTTCTAGATAGATATCAGCATAACGAGCTAACGTAATCCTATAGTCATAATACCTAATGAATATGCTGCAATGCAAATTGAAAGATTGGTCATTGACATTTTATTTCCTATAGGCATGGTATCTAACAAAACACATAGGAGCAGAATATGTCAAAAGAATTAATCACTCAGGTCTTATAGGCCGGATATCTATCAACATATAGGAGCAACACATGTTGAACAAATTAAACATCTATAGGCAGGATTTCTATCCGTTCATGAAAATATTAGAATAAACCCATTTTCCCAATTTTACTAACACCCCAATCATTATTACAAATTTATTACAGACCCAATGAGTGGAATTTTTTATTGCAGAATTACATATAACTATTACATATAACTATAGAGGGACTAAGACAGACCCAAAGTATACCCAGCCTGGCCAGACCTTCAATCTCATATCCCTACATTTTCACAGCAACCTAGAAAACAATCTTCATTTACACAAAACAGCCCACATCCAGTAGCCATAATTTGATCAAAAGTCCCAGAAGAATAGCCATTTAGACAAACCAATTGGTNGTCAGAGTTCCCAAGGGCTTCAAGAACTCAAGGCAATGCTCACACTAGGGAGGTTGATAGAGGAGATTTAGGGGGGCCTTGGTTTTAAGCCGACCCAGAATTAAACTCATAACATGAAACAACCAATGAAAAGTATTAGTAAAGCAATAGGTTTGAAAAAGCATTTGCAAACACTATAAGATAATCACATAATGAACTCAAGAAACAAACTAACACATTGGGGCATATGATAAGAAACAAAGAGCCTAGGATTGCAGAGTTAACAGGCAAGGGCCTTAGACTAGTAAAACTAAGTAATGCAACCAATTTAGAACTTAAAGGATCAGATTATACCATACTCAAGACTAAACAGTGTAATACAAACATGATCAAATATCATAAAGGACATCAATCAAGGAAGATTAGTTTAAAGGATCACAAGTCGTTAGAGGTACAAAATTGGACACGGCAAGAACACATAGAGTGACAACCATAGTCATAGGAGCATACTACACTTAAAGTGAAGGTCTTAATCAAGTTAGGTCATGCTAATAACATCATTTAATCCATAGAAGTTTAAAATTAGGCAGAGAACATGGATTAAACCATATAATCAAGGCAAAACATTCAAATTATCAACAACACTAAACTAAGCATGCTTCATTCTGTCCAAATTAACTAAGTTAACTGCAAAGACATTATTAGGCTAGCAATTATAGGCATAATCACACATAAATAGAGTCGGTGAATACATTAAGCCATGTAGTTTCAAGGAAATATGCTAACATAATAGATTGAACATCGCGAGGGTTCAGAAACTAACCAGTGATTGTTCAATACACAAGAAAAGAACAACAGTAAGGACCCAAAGTCTCGAATGTGTCAAGTTCCCAAGGGTTTCAAGAACCCAGGGCATTTCTCACGCCCAAGAGAAGTCAAAAAAGTATAAATCCAGTGGCCTTGAATTTCAGCCGGCCAAGAGCCAAACATAATAGAATAGTAAGCAAATACAGATTAGAAACCTCAGTTTTTTAGTGAGTGTTTTTAGTGATATTTTTCGTCTCTCCAAAAAGGGGAAAGGGACTGGATTTATATAGTGGTAAAATAAGTAAATAAGTAAGGAAATAAACACATAAATCAATTAAAATCGGAATAGGAGAAGAAGCCGGTAAATCCTAGTTTTTTAGGAAAAATATATATTACCAGAATATACACAAAAACAGTAGCATAAGACGAATATAGACACAAATAATAGTCAAAATCAAAGAATCGAACCAATCTTGGTTCGATTTGAAGAGATCTGAAAACCCTAATTTTAGGGTAAGTAAGAATCAACAAAAAATACACAAATATTCGTACTCACAATAGAACAAAGGATGAATATAGACAAAATGGCGGAAAAAATCAGATATTTGTACCGATTTTGGTTCGATCTTGTGGAGATATTCTGTTCATGTTTAGGCAAGCAATATAGGAGAGTAATCAGTACCGGGGAAGGCCGTATATGGCAAGGAATAACCATGGGATCTCATATTAGGTGGGATTAGGAGAGTTTTTAGGGGGCGGCGGCTAGGGTTATTAGGAGGGAGAAGGGAGATGAGGGATATTAGGGCAGCGGACGGGGGAGAATGAAATTAAGGTTGGGTGTTTGGGTAGTTAAAGGGGAGAGTTTGATATGGGCCGTTGATCTCAGAGATCAACGACCACGATTAAAAGGGGAGTTGGGTCAGGTTTTTAGGAACGGGTCGCAACCGAGTTAGGGATTGGGTTAATTTGGTTTGGGATGGGGTATATTTGGGCTAGTGTATTAGGTTTGGGGCCACTGCTTGGTCCAAAAATGGGTTCAAGAGTGGGCTAGTTCTTAAATACCCCAAAATTTTATCAAAAATAATTTATAAAAGCTTAATAAATAGAATAAAATATTATTTATACACTGAAATACTTAAAATAATGACTTTGTATTACAAAAATGCTATTTTGACACAAATAATATAGAATGAAGAGCCTTTATGTATGAATATAGGCCATTATTGCCAAATTATGTAAATAGCTTAAAAATGCTTAATTATATGAAATGAAATAAAATATTTGAAATATATATAATAGGTACGAAAATAATAATATTAGGTAACTAATTCATCACAAAATAATTGAAAGGGATAATTACTAAATATTTATATAATTTAAATGCACGAAAATTAATTTAAAGCTCTAAAAATTTGGAAAATCATAGAAAATACTTGTATAGGTTTTTAAACTAAACCTTGATGCAAATATACTATTTGAAAGTATATATTTAAAAAATATGAGGGAAAAATTGGGTATCAACAGCTGCCTCTCTTTACCCGGGAATGATGAAAGAGTTGTCAGGTAAAGAAATGATGACTGATTTTGACCGAATGAGGTGATTTGAAAAATGGAGGCCGAACTCCGATTTATGAGTTGCCTACATATCACTGGTTTTACGGGAATCAGACCGTGTGTAGTTCTGGATCCAGCGGTGAACTAAGCCGATGGAGTTGTTGTAGGAATGAACAAGTTCTTCTAGATGTATCTTGGAACGATTATGGATATTCGAACGGTTATCAAGTGGAAATGGGTAACAGACATGTGGTTGTCTATATTTGAGGTAGTTACAGGATGTGAACATTAAACGAAAATTGGAGCGAAGATTGCTCCCGTTGGGAGAACAGTTACCTCCTGGATCGCCTGCAAAAATTAAACACAATGCATGCAGGTATATATTGCAATAATTTAAACATGATGCAAATTCCCTTTGGACCATGAGGGTTGTCTTTGGACGATGGGGATGATGTCCTTGGACCGTGACGTCCTGGACCATGAATCATATGATAAGGGACTCGCAGACCATGAAAATGATGTTCTCGGGCAATGAAAATGGTGCCTCTTAACTATGAGGCCTTTGAATAATGATGTGCAATATAGAGAGATCCTCAGGCCATGGAATGGTGTCTTCTGGCTATGAGGATGATGCCTTCGGACTATGATGCCTTTGAAAAAAATGGCGGTATTTCAGCCCATGAGATGCAAAGACAAGATGTTTGGTCATATGCGAAGCGAAACAAGATAGAGCTTAGTCTTATGTAAGATTGGGGGTAGAGCTTAGCCCCGATAAAGATAGAAAATAAAAATTGGTGTTATGCAAGAAAAGGCAGGGCATAGCCTTATACAATTGAGGAGGCAAGGCTTAGCCTTATACAATATAGGAGACAATGCTTAGTCTCATGCAACTAGGGAGGCAATGCTTAGCCTCATGCAAAAAAAGGAAATGCTTAGCCTTATGCAGTTAAAGAGGCCGGGCTTAGCCTCATGCAAAATGGGAGACGATGCTTAGTCTCATGCAAGGAAAGGCAATTCTTAGCCTTATGAAATTAAGGAGGCAAGGCTTAGTCTCATGCAAGAAAATGCAATGCTTAACCTTATGCATTTAGGGAGAAAATACTTAGCCTCATGCGAAGAAAAGGTAATGGGTAACAATAGAGCATTTCTTAGCTGGAGATGCGTTTGCATTTGGCAGCTTTGTCGCTATGAAGATAGTGATTTTGATATGTGTACGTATTTTGAAAATATTCCTTGTTCCTGCATCCAAAGAAACATTGTGAGTTTTGCAGGAAGGTTGGTTCGTGCCTTCGCCTGCTTGCTTTGCTTTGCTTTGTATCAAAATCCTGCTCAAGTTACTATGGGTAGCATCTGGTTGCTCATAAAATAAAGTTTTCAAAAAATATGGGTGCATTTGATGAATGTAGCTATTTAAAACATAGTAGTATACAATATCAAATAAATTATATGAATCAAGGACTGTGACACTTCTAGAGACATTTCGACTTCCTTGCATTAGAATTTTGAGGTCCCTCCTCAAAATTCTGCCCCAGTTTAATAGGCGATTCTTTAACCATTCTGCAGATGACGAAGTCTACTGGAATTTCTCCGGAATTTTGAGGGTCCTCCTCAAAAATTTTCCCCAGCATTCTTTAGACCAAACGACATCATTTTATAGCAATACACACCCATGTTGTAATAAAAGTTGTCTTCTAGACATCTTCTTCATCCATCCAGATCTGATGATATCCCACGAAGCAATCCATAAAGGATTGGAGCTCAAGCTTGGAACAATTATTGATCAGTATGTGTATGTTGGGTAATGAGAAATCATCTTCGGGACTTGCTCTGTTTATGTCCCGATAATTGACACATGCTCTGACTTTCCCATCCTTTTTCGGAACTGGCACGATGTTGGCCAACCAAGTCGGATATTCAACCACTCTGAGAACCTTAGCTTTGATATGCTTGGTGACCTTTTCTTTGATTTTCAAACTCATTTCCGGCTTGAACTTTCTAAGCTTCTGCTTTGTAGGCGGACACATCGGATTGGTAGGTAGTTTATGAGCTACTATGGATGCGCTCAGACCAGTCATATCATCATAAGACCATGCGAAAATATCCTCATATTATTTCAGGAAACGGGTGTATTCTTCTTTCTCTGATTGTGACAAGTGAATGCTTATGCGAGTTTCTTTGACTGTTTCGGAGTCTCCCAGATTGACTACCTCAGTTTCGTCCAAATTAGACTTAGGCTTGTTCTCAAAATTTTCCACTTCTCTGACAATTTCCTCAAGTATTATATCCTCTTCTTCTATTTCCTCTGAGTCAATATCCTTATGTTGCGTTATCTCATTACATGTCACAGTTGTTGGTTCATCAGGATAAGTAATAATAACGTTGTAGAGAGAAAAAGATAAAGGATAATAATAAATAATAAAATATCAAACCATTGATAAGTACCAAAATGTCAAACAAAAGTGATTTTAATGATTCGGACAATTGTTTCAAAGAAAAATAACAAAATACTGAAAATGTCTTAAAAATGCTCATAAAAAATTATTTTCAAGGTAAGTGACGCTAGCAGCCAGGCTACCTCGGAACTCGGCGGGCCATTGATGGTGTGCCGGTCCAGTTCCTGAGAACAACTCCCTTCTCCACTGTCTAGATAACGAGGCCTTCCTCCTCCTCCTCAACTATACGCTGCAGTCCACATCTTCATCTTCCAAGAATAGATTCCTTAAACCGGCTAGAATTTCATCTTCTTCAGATCCCCACATCATATCGGCCTGATGGAAGGATTGGTTCAAATGTGATATCGGTTGCTCAAGAGGGTAATAAGGACCACGCCATGGTGGCGACCAATTCTGATGCTCGTTCCAGGTATACTGATATCCAAGTCCAAAGGTCATGCTGTGATGCTTTAATTGTATCTATTTGGCGATACCCTGGAGATTCTTTCCGAGCCCTTTACCAGGTTCATATCCTGCCCATGCCAATATTCTCTCTATTTTGATACTCCACCATTTATCCTTCTCGATCGCGTTAGCACGCTCAATGTGATGGTAATTCTCTCCACCCAACTTCTTTCTATTCTCCACAATCGGAACAATCTGGTTGGTGTAATTAGGGTTACTCCCGTCTCCATGGATGATCACTTCCTGATGGTTCCATTCAAACTTCACAGCCTGATGCAGAGTAAATGCTACGGCCCCAGCAACGTGTATCCAAGGTCGTCCAAACAACAGATTGCATGAGGCGGATATGTCGAGCACTTGGAATTCAACATCAAACCAAGTTGGGCCCATTTGCAAACAGAGGTTGGTTTCTCCGATCGTGGCCCTTTGAGACCCATTGAATGCTTTCACGTTCATAGTTCCTACTCGTATTTTATGCAAAACTTTACCCAATCCCTGGCAATAAATTTGTCTTCGCACTGTACTGTGATATGTAATGCCCTGTTGTAGCTTAATCCTTCCGGCGGCAATTCATCTTCATGGAAAGTGATCTTATGGCTTTCCAATACTTTTCCTATCATGTTGGCCATCACTCCACTAGTAATGTTGCTGGGTACATAAGCCTCGTTCAATACTTTCATCAATGCATTCCTATGTGCTTCAGAATTCTGCAGTAGTGGTAGAATGGATATTTGAGCAGGGGTTTTGTTCAGATGATCAACCACATAATACTCTCTCTCTTGCACCTTTCTCCAAAGATCATCCGGGCCGGTTTCAATAATAGGCTGTTTGGAAGCAGCTTCTTTACTTGTTCCTCCCAAATGCTCAGGCGTGTAAACTCTGCCAATTCTGGTCATACCTTGTGCTGCACCGGTTTTTTGCATTTTCCCCTTTACTTTCCTTCTCGCTTTTGCAGCATAGTCCCAGGGTACAACATTGGACTTAAAGGATGGTGTGGGTGCTACCGTTACGGTGAATGCTTTGGTCACTTCTACTTCGAAAGGAGTTGGCGTGGCTGAGGGCGTTGTTACTTCAACCTCGAATGGAGTTGGTGCGGCTACTTCAACTTCAATCGGTGACTGTATCTATACCATAATAGGTGAGAGAGTGACTGTAGGTTTTTTAGGATCTTCCCCTTCTCGAATGAGTCCGATTGGCCCTTCCGGATCCCATTCTTCATCAATTTCTATCACATTACCCCCTCGCCCCTGTGGTCCGGGAGGGGATTGTTGCGGACGTTAGGTGCATCCTCTTTTGCTTGTATAACCTTGGTATCAATTAATGTCTGAATTTTGTCCTTCAGAGTGCGACATTTATCAATTGTATGACCCTTAATTCCCAAGTGGTAGGCACATGTCTTGTTTGGGTTGACCCACTGAGAGGAATTTTCCATGGCAACAACGGGAATGGGAGTGACATAACCGACAAATTTCAATCTCTCATACAACTGATCAATGGGTTCGGCAATAGGAGTGTATTGTCTGGGCGGTCTACGGTCGAAATTTGGTCTTGGTTTTGGTAATTTTGGCGGGCGGGTGGTGAGTGGAAATATGCTGGCTTAGTGTTTTAAGTATGGTAAGTGGTGGCGGGTTGTTGATATCTGGGAGGTGAAGGCTAATATGTGGATGAAGGTGTTTGGTATGTGAGAGGAGACTTCGGTCCTTGGGCTACCATCACAACCCCTACTTCCTTCTTTTTAGATATACCCCCTGACTGAAAGGCTTTGTTCGTAGCCTGTAGTGCCTCGAAATTTGTTACCATCCCGCTTTTAATTCCCTCTTCTATTCTTTCTTCCAATTTGATGATGTCAAAAAATTTATGGTTTTCAATAATCATCAACCTCTCGTAATAGTGCGGATCCTGAACTCGGACAAAGAACTTGTTCATTTGCTCTTTTTTCAATGCTGGCCTTACTTTCGCAGCCTTCGATCCCCACCGAGTAGCATACTCGCAGAAAGTTTCTATTGGCTTCTTCTTAAGATTATGGATATAGAAGACGTCTGGTGCATTCTCTGTATTGAATCTAAACCGATCCATAAAATCTGACGCCATGCTTACCCAATTAACTCATTTCTTTGGTTTTTGGCTGATGTACCAGGATAAGACGTCTCCAGTGAGGCTCCTCATGAACTGCTTCATGCAGATTCGTTGATCTTTACCAACCCCTACGAGCTTGTCGCAATACGTCCTCAGATGTACCTTTGGATCACCTGTCCCATCGAACATTTCAAGCTTAGGAGGTTTGTAACCCTCTAACAGTTCTACGTCCGGCTGAATACACAAATCCTTATAGTTCAATCCTTCGATGCCCTTACCACCTTCAACACCTTGGACTCTACTAGTAACCTTCTTAAGTTCTTCTGCCATGTTCTTGATGAGCAATCCCTTCTCGGCAGATTCGGGTGTATACAGGTTTGTTGTGAAGTGTGGGGTAAGGTTTCCATGTATATGGGGTTACTTTGGTGGAATCCAAGGATTTAGGCATAGTGGTGATCATTGGTCGAGTTTTGGGGATTAGGAGTAGGTTGTGATGCATTTTGAGGAGTTTGGTAGGTTGTAGTTTGTGGGTAGTGGGTCGGATGATGGTGATGCTGTGGAGGAGTTGGTACTGGTGGAGGTTTAGGATATTGGGGAGGCGTGGCGTATTGATGAGGTGCGGGAGGATTTTATGGGTGTTGGTTTTGTGTGTTTTGAGGAGGTGTTGGGTTTTGGGCATTTTGTTGGTTGATGTCGGGAACATTTAGAGTAACGGAAAGGTTCGCCAAGTTACAGACCTGCTCAAGTTCCCCTTGTAACTCTAATATCTTTTGTTCTAACCATAAAACCAAATCATTCTCTCCCGGAGTACTCCGACCATCCGAAGTTTCGACATTCTCTGCATGTGTAGCGTTGTCTTTCCTGATACCACTCATATCGTCCATCTTAGCTTTTCCTTTGTTCTTAGGATCACTTTGAGGAGGAAGAGGTGGAGGACCTCTAGATCTAGTATGATATGCCGATGATGCAAGTATGCACGAACCAATCTTAGGGGATGGGAATAAACAAAGAAAAGGAAGAAAAACAAAAGGTAAAAAAGTCAGTAAGGAGTATTAAAAGTATATTTGCTGTATTTAAACATATATTGCGCGATTATAAATTCGCGTCCTAATTTGGGGACCTCATTGTGCCTGAGGTAGGCCTAGCGACATATGGATTTGGAGAAAACTCAATGCCGATAACTGTGTCATTTCATTAGTATGATAAATAGACTAAATCTCTACTAAAACGTCAATAGTTATAAAGAGTCACTAGTGGAATTTTCCTTATTACAATCGAAATCTAAAACGAAATCTAGAGAATAAGTAAAACATCATTCCTAATCTACTTGGTCCCTAAGGGGCCTTCTCAAAGCCTGGCCTTCTTTGCCCCATCAATCAGATTCCCCAGCGTGCATGTCAAACAACAGATACACCCTTGCTAGGTGTCCTCCTTCATTGCCCTCTGCATACTGACAATTCGAGATTCTTTTCCTCATTTTCCCCTCAAGTTCCATCAAACCCTGCTCCAAATACTACAACCTCCCTGTTGACTTAGTAACGATTACCCTCCATTCGTTGATTTCTTCCATGTCCACTTTATGTTGTTCCAAATGCCTGGCCTCAGATTCAAAGACCCTTTTGCGCAACCTCCTGTATTTGACTTGTGCTTCAGCAGCGTCTTCTATGAACCTATTCCTCAAATCAACCCCTGGCTTGACCTCTCCCTCTATGTCATCGACCAACCATGATGGGTAAAAGTACACATGGCTGGCATGATACCAATCTGGCTCGATGGTATCTTTCTCCACAACAATCTTTTGATGCCACATGTGTTGTGCGTTGAAATTGAATGGAATGGAATTCCCTTGGAAGTCTGCTTTGTAATGAACCATTTTGGAAACTCGTGGTATAACATGTTTTCTCCCAGCTTGCCTCATGACTCTGATAGGAGTATAAAGATAGATTCCCCTCAATCCGATTAGCACTAGATGAGGAACATATCTCGATCTGATGATGAATTCACTGCTAGGGAACTACTCGAACATCGAATGTATCTTGTCATCGGTCAAATTGCTAAATAAATGTACCCAACTCACAACGTTTCCTGGTTGTGCAAACCTGTCTGGGATAAAAGTCATTCTCTTCGGATGTTGATAAGCTATGTGGTCATTCCATGGGCATCACGGAAATTCTTGACGGTATTGTCCTCTCTGAAGGTGTTCCAACAACCATATTTGCAGCAACAAATCGCAACCCTCGAAATGCCTATATCCCTTTTTGCAATGGTCTAAGGCTCGGTACATCTCAGCCACGATCATTGGGACAATAGTGTAAGTTTGCCCCTCAATTCCTTCCATTAGGGTCTTAGTGAACATAGCTAGGCTAGTGTGGATCCTTTCTCCTTGTATTTGGAATACCAACATCCTCAGAAAACAGATAATGAATACAAAAACCCGGCAGTGAGTCCAACCCAAAGAAGTGATGGCAAACTCATCATGATAAAGGCGATATGACTTGCTGTGCCCATAACGCTCATAATGGAAATCGAATGGTATGTAAGATTTCGTCAGACAGACTAACTCATCATTTTTCCTGAAACCCATCATTTTTAGAAAACCTCGAGAAGTGCGGTTTTCCGGTACCAACAAACCAGGGCTATCCCATGGGAGCCCAGCGAAGCCTCCTATTTCCTCTAGAAGGGGAGTCATTTCTATGTCACCAAAATAGAAGACGACTCTCTTCTTATCCCAGAACATGGTGGCGGCCTCAATTAATATATTGTTCGGCTGAATATCTAACAAGGAAGGTAAATTTTTAAGGACTCTTTTCACATGATTTTTGTCACTTGATGAGATATTTTCCCACTAATCCCGCAGCAAAGGTGGGATATTTTGAACCATGCCAAACCTGGGACTTCGTGCCTTATTTCTGCAAAAAAAAAAAAAAAAAAAANCAATTAATATTAGAGTGGGTGTTTCTAGAAGAGTCTAGACCCGTCCTCAAGTGGACAACTTGAGAGGGAACGACACGGAACCGTCGACTGCACCACTGATCGACTAGTTTTACCACAAATAGTCCTATCCAAATTTAAAGGGTGATTTAGGAAGAGCGCGGACACTTATCAAGTGCTTCTATGGTATTAATTATGCACACGTGGAATATGATGTGGAGCATGTAGTTATGTAAAGATAAAACAACACGTTTGCAAGTATTTTGCATGATGAAGACAGTAAATGCAGTATTAAAATAGAGAGTAAAGACATGAAAAGAAAGGAAAAGAAGGAAGAAGTTAGTTCTCGCAATGTGAAAGAATTGTAATAAAGCAAGCAAAGGGGGTAGGGGTAGGGAGAGACATGATATAGCAAATTAAAAAACTAATTTGTAGCAAGTAAACATGACTAGAAAATAAAGGAAAACACATATTGTAACCAAATTAAGCATAGATTTGCATATTAATACGAATTCAAATAAAGGGAAAATAGGGGAAAGGGTGTGCATGTAGCCATAAAAAGGGAAAACGGTAGCGGGATATTCAAGTAAAATAAAGAACAAGGAAACACGTTCATCAAAGGATACTAATTCATATAGACCAAGTTTGCTATGGTAAGAGCCTAATAATATCCCCAGCAGAGTCGCCATACTGTCCGCCCCTATTCCTTGAAAAATCGGTTTTCGACACGTGACAACTCTTTTAAGGAAGGTGTTAAAAGAGTGAGTCGCCGCCTAACGGGTTTGAGGTGCGTTAGGACACCTATTTGCAAATAACTCTGGTTTAACCAGTTTGCGTCACCAAAGATCGGGTAAGGGCTCAAATTACCTCGAGGAGAAGGTGTTAGGCATTCCTCGAGGTCCACGACTACGGGTCCCGGTCGAACTTGAATTATATGAATTACTCAAAAACAAGAGGGAAAGACAATAAGTTTGGGAAATTATAAGTCTACAAATAAACACAAATAATTGACATTAAGACAAGATAGGGAGTCCTATGTTTTTAGCCTAAAGGATCACCTCGTATAACATAAATAATACTTCATAATTCCCTCGAGATGGGGTGTTACTCGTATTATTCAGCGGGCATAGACTATCATCTTCTGCTACCCGATTACTGTCTTTAAGTTTTTTTACCTAAAGCGCGCTAGTTGATTCTAAACCGTGCCTTATGCGTGCACTACCTGTCCCATGCCTATGGTCTAGGAGGCGTTTGGACCTCTATTTTGGGTGGTTCTAGACTTAACTTAGGTTGCTCAAAATGATAAAACTAGGCGACATATAAAACAAGTTGAACTTCATGTAAAGGCAATTAAAGGCTCAAGTTAGCCTCCACACTTAGACAACAAATGCACGCAAACAAATTAGGCATTTGACATTTTCAACATTGAGACGAGTTAAAGTCATTAAGCCCTATAGACATGGTTTCTATGTGACCTTGCGATTCAAACATGCAAGCAGTTTCAGACGCAAAGTGCTACCTTAGATATAATTTCTAAGAGACTACACAATTGCCTGCTGATTACAAATTATAAGCGATTAAACGTATAGACATGATATCTAGGCGATTTACGCAGTAGTTGGCAGTGATGACCATTGGAAATACTCAGAATTACTTAGTTTGATCCTATAGGCATGCTTTCTAATAGTGGCAACGAAACAATGTTGGAAGTTCAATATTAACACTCAAGTTCCCAAGGATTTCAAGAACACAGGGCAATTCTCACACCCAAGAGAGGTTAGTAAAGTAGAAATTCGGCGGCCTTGGCTTTTTACCGGCCAAGAGCCAAATAAAATAGAATAGAAAACAAATAAAGAGTAGAAACCTCAGTTTTTTAGTGAGAGTTCTTAGTGATTTATTTCGTCTCTCCAAAACGAGGAAAGGGAATTGGTTTATATAGTGGTACAATCAGTACATAAGTAAGGAAATTTAATCAATCAAACCATAAAAGTAAAGAAGAACACATAAATCAATTCAAATCGGAATAGGAGAAGAAGCCGGTAAATCCTATCTTTTTAGGAAAAACAAATATTACCACAAAATATACCCAAAAACAGTAGCATAGGACGAATATAGACACAAATAATACTCAAAATCAGAAAATCGAACCAATTTTGGTTCGATTTGAAGAGATCTGGAAACCCTAATTTTAGGGTAAGTAAGAATCAACAAAAAATACACAAATATTCGTACTCACAATAGAAAAAAGGATGAATATAGACAGAATGGATGAAAGATCAGAGATTTGAACTGATTTTGGTTCGATCTTGTGGAGATCTGCTTGCCATATTTAAGCAAGCAGTATATGAATGTAACCAGTACCGGGGGAGGCCCTATATGGCAAGGAATAACCATGGGATCCCATATTAGGGGGATTAGGAGAGTTTTTAGGAGGCGACAGATAGGGTTCTTATGAGGGAGAAAGGAGGTGAGGGATATTAGGGCGGTGGACGGGGGAGAATGAAATTAGGGTTGGGTGTTTGGGTGGTTAAAGGGGAGAGTTTGATATGGGCCATTGATCTCAGAGATCAACAACCACAATTAAAAGGGGAGTTGGGTCGGGTTATTAGAAATGGGTCGCGACCAGGTTAGGCTTTGGGTTAATTTGGTTTGGGCTATGGTATATTTGGGCTAGTGTATTAGGTTTTGGGCCATTGCTTGGTCCGAAAATGGGTTCAAGAGTGGGCTAGTTTTTAAATACCCCAAAATTTTATAAAAAATAATTAATAAAATTCTTAATAAATAGAATAAAATATTATTTATACATTGAAATAATTAAAATAATAAATTTGTATTACAAAAATACTATTTTGTAAAATGAAGAGCCTTTATTTATGAATATAAGCCATTATTGTAAAATTATATAAATAGCTTAAAAATGCTAACGTAATTATATGAAATGAAATAAAATATTTGAAACATATATTATAGGTGCAAAAATAATAATTTTAGGTAACTAAGTCACCACAAAATAATTTAAAGGGATAATTACTAAATATTTATATAATTTAAATGTGCGAAAATTAATTTAAAGCTCTAAAAATTATGGAATATTATAGAAAATGCTTGTATAGGGTTTTAAACTAAATATTGATGCAAATATACTATTTTGAAAGTATATATTTAAAAAATATGAGGAAAAAATTGGGTACAACAACTACGACTAACTCTGGACCTTAAACGGGTCTGATGGAAACATGCGAATACTGAATTGTCATGAACACATGTTTACTAAACTAAAAAAATACATGATTATTGAATACTGAGCTGACTAAATACTGAAAGACATGGAGATTATAATATAAGGTCTAAATGGAAAGGTTAATTACCTTCTACATTTTCCGTTTGCTCTTCAAAGAGATGGGGATATCTGGACTTTATGTCATCTTCGGCTTCTCACGTAGCCTCTTCAATCTTTTGATTCCTCCAAAGCACTTTCACTGAAGCAATTTGCTTAGTTCTGAGCTTGCGGATTTGATGATCAAGAATAGCTACGGGAATTTCTTCGTAGGTCAGGCTATCCTTAACCCCTATAGTCTTTGTAGGAACCACAAGTGACGGGTCTCCTATGAATTTCTTCAACACAGACACATGAAACACTGGGTGTACAACAACTAATTCTTATGGCAATTCTAACTCATAAGCCATCTGCCCGATCCTTCACAGGATTCTATATGGCCCAATATAGCAGGGACTAAGCTTCCCCTTCTTCCCAAATCTCATAACGCCTTTTATAGGAAAAACTTTCAGAAACACCGAATCATCAACTTGGAACTCTAAGTCTCTACGTCACACGTACGAATAGGACTTTTGGCGACTCTAAGGGGGTGATGAAGATGAGAGATCCTGTCGCCTACATCCCGAGGAGAGATCCCACTGCCTACAAATGCCGAGGGGTGATGAAGATGAATCTTTTCGAAGTGGTGGACGACGATATGGGCTATAATATTATCCTGGGTAGGTCGTGGTTGCACGAGATGAAGACTGTGCCATCATCGTATCATCAGTTGCTGAAATTCCCGAGGGAATTAAACAAATAAGAGGTGACCAACCAGCAAAAAGGGAAATGAATGCAATCTCAGTTTATAATAGCAAAGGGAAGGGGAATATGACATAGCAATTACAGGAAATAGTGCCTGCTCTCGAGCTGAGCGAATTCCACCAGGGGGTGGAGTCATTGAAATCCTATCAGGTACCAAGATATTTCCAAGTACCAGAAGGGACGGACGCAACAAAATCCACAGCAGAAGAACTTGAACAAGTCACATTGTTCGAAAAGTTCTTGGAGAGGAAGTTCCACTTGGGGATAGGACCGCACCCCAATATCATGTCTGGATTTATTGAATTTCTTAAATTTAATGTCGATTGTTTTGCATGGTCGCATGCGGACATGACAGGAATCCCGCCAGAAGTGGCCATGCACAAACTAAGCTTGGATCCCAACATCCCTCCGGTAAGACACAGAAAATGTCCTATTGCCGAGGTTAAAAATAAATTTGTCAAAAAAAAGGTAAATCGCTTTCTTGATATTGTTTCATTCCGAGAGGTAAAGTATCCTAACTTTCTATCTAATGTAGTAGCAGTTCCAAAGAAGAATAATAAATTTCACATGTGCATAGATTATAAGGATTTAAATAAGGCGTGCCCAAAAGACTCGTTCCCATTGCCAAACATTGATCAAATAATTGATGCGACAGCCGGTCACAAGTTAATGAGTTCCTCGATGCTTACTCCAAGTACAACCAAATCAAGATGAACCCGGAGGATCAGGAAAAAACTTTGTTCAGAACGAACTTCGTTCAGAACAAACTTCACAACATATTGTTATAAGCTGATGCATTTCGGGCTAAAGAACGCCGGAGCCACTTATCAACGACTCGTAAAAAAATGTTCAAGAAACAAATAGGGAAAACCATGGAAGTTTACATAGATGATATGCTGGTTAAGTCTTTGAGCGCATGTGATCATCTTAAACACTCTCAAGAAACCTTTGATATCTTAAGGAAGAATAACATGAAGCTTAACCCCAAGAAGTGTGCATTCGGGGTCAGCTTCGGCAAGTTCCTAGGATTCGTGGTGTCATTAAGGGGGATTGAGGTTAACCCCGACAAAATTAAAGCCATCGAAGATATCCCGGACAAGCTATCAAGCGTAAAAGAGGTTCAAAGGCTGACAGAGAGACTAGCCGCCTTGAGCAGATTCATTTCCCGGTCTTCAGAAAAATGCCATCATTTCTTTGCATTCCTCAAAAAGAAGAATAACTTTGAATGGACCCTGGAATGTCAGCAGGCTTTGAAGGATTTGAAAAGGTATTTGTCAAGCCCTCTATTATCGTCAAAACCGAAAGAAGGCGAACAACTATTGATATGCTTAGCAGTCTCGAAAGTAGTGGTAAGTGTTAATTTAGTCCGTGAAGATGAAGGTACACAATCTCCTATCTATTATGTAAGTAAAATTTTAACGGGATCAGAAACTCGCTACCGACATCTGGAAAAATTGGACTTAGCTCTCATAGTCGTCGGTCGAAAGCTAAGGCCATATTTCCAATGTCGCCCAATAGCTGGGGTGACCACTTTTACCCTGCAGTATATTCTTCATAAACCAGAACTCTCATGTAGGCTAGCCAAGTGGGCCATCGAAATTAGTAAATTTGACATATTTATAAACCAGGACTGCGATTAAGTCATAAGTTTTGGCCGACTTTGTGGCCGATTTCAGTCCGGGGCTTTTACCTTTGGCTACCAAAGAAACAATAATGGTGTCAGGATCGACATCAGGAGTTTGGACCTTGTTCACGGATGGAGCTTCCAATGTGAAGGGGTCCGGGCTCGGCATAGTGTTAACCACGCCATCGGGAGAAACCCTAAGGCAGGCCATAAGAACAGTTCCTCTAACTAACAATGAAGCAGAGTATGAATAACAGTTCCTCTAACTAACAATGAAGCAGAGTACGAATCTTTGATTGCAGGGCTCGAATTGGCTCGTACACTAGATTCCGAGGTCATAGAAATCAAATGCGACTCCTGATTGGTAGTAAATCAGGTCTATGGGATCTTCAAAGCCAAAGAGGAACACATGCAACAATATGTACCGAAAGTCCAGGCTTTTCTCGCTCGTTTCCGGGAATGATCAATTATGCACATCTCGAGGGAAGAGAATGCGGAAGTAGATGCACTAGCCAATCTTGGATTTTCCACAAAAATGAAGGGATCGGACTCCGGTACGGTCATACAGCTTATGCATTCAGTATTGGATGTGGATATCTATTACGAGGTAAACGCGACTAATTTGATTTGGGACTGGAGAAACAAGATCATTGACTTTCTTGAGCATGAAAAATTGCCTGAAGATCCTACGACATCTTGGGTGTTGCGCACTAAAGCGACTTAATATAACTTCAAGGGAGTTTAATTGTACAGAAGATATTTCCAAGGCTCGTTGGCTCGATGTTTGGGAGTCTCCGAAGTTAAATATGTTATGCGAGAAGTCCATGAAGGGATTTGCAAAAATCACTCAGGCACAGATTCCTTAGTGTTAAAATTAATTAGGGCAGGGTACTATCGGTCCCGGATGGAACAAGACGCCAATGCTTATGTTAAAACATGTAATAAATGTCAATGCTACACGCCATTGGTACATCAACCGGCAGAGCCACTGCACTCAATTTGTCACCATGATCGTTTATGATGTGGGGTATGGAAATCGTTGGACCGCTGCCACCGACCCCGGTAAGGTAAGATTCTGTTTTGATTTTAACTGACTATTTTTCTAAATGGGTTGAAGCAGGTCCTCATTAGAAGATCGGCGAACGTGAAGTGGTAGATTTCTTGTGAGATAATATAATTTGCAGATTTAGGATACCAAAATAGATATCCTGTGACAACGGGCCGCAGTTTATAGGCGCAAAGGTCACAAAATTCCTTGAAGACCTTAAAATCAAAAGGATCACATCATCACCCTATCATACGAGCGCAAACGGTCAAGCAGAATCAACAAACAAGGTGATTATACAAAATCTCAAAAAGAGATTGGAAGCAGCTAAAGGTAAACGATCTGAAGAGCTGCTAGGAGTACCGAAGACGTACCGAACAATGCCCAAATCGAGCACGGGGGAGACTCCTTTCTCTTTTGTGTACGGAGCAGAAGCCTTGATCCCAGTGGAACTAGGAGAGCCTATCTTGAGATATTTTCGGGCGAACTAAGAAACAAACAATGAAGCAATGTTGGTCAATTTGGAGCTACTCGATGAACACAGGGGCGCATATAAGGATGGCAGCCCAAAAACAGATAATAGAAAGATATCACAATTGAAGAGCCAACCTCCACTATTTCAAAGTAGGAGTCTTGGTTTTAAGGAAAGTAACTCAAAACACTCGGTAGCTCAATGCAGGGAAGCTGGGTCCAACATGGGAAGGCCCCTATCGGGTTTCAACTTTCATCGGGAAAGGGTCATACGAGTTAGAAAATCAAGACGGAGAAAAGGTGCCAAGCTACTGGAATGTGGCACACCTCAAGGGATACTATTGCTGACGAGCCTCACGTATACTGAAAGTATGTGCTGCACTCTTTTTTCCCTTTGTCCAGGATTTGTCCCAATTGGATTTTTCTGGAAAGGTTTCTAACGAGGCAACAACGGAAATCATACTACGAAGGAAGCTTTAGTAGCAGAAATAAGACCTTTACATGACAAGGCGCGCAAGCAAAGAACCACTACAGAGCAGTTAGATTCTTTTGCTTGGTAGCAAAGTTCCTACCGGGAAGTAAAGTTTGATGTTGAGCAAGGATTACCCGGCTTTTCGCAAGTGAAAGGCCTTGGGGGATTTTTAGATAATCTTTGGCTCGATAGCATAAATTTCCAAGGGGAAGTGAAGTTTTCTATCGAACTCAAGATTATCTAGCAATTCACTAGTGGAATCCTCAAAGGTGCAAAACTTCTAGTGTTCAAATTCACATTTTTTGCAATTGAACAATGGGGGGGGGGGGATGATATGAGGATACGACAACAATGAATGCTACATCGACCAGAATATGAAACCCAGAAACAAAGTTATATCAGCGGGATCGGGGACTGCGTGACCAGCCTCATAAAAACAAGTTGTACAATTTAGCCACAAGAAATGGCAATCTATTTTTAGCACAAAGAATGCTAATGTACTTTTGAAAATGGAAGGAATAAAGTAAGGTTCGTTTATTTTTATCTTGTTTCCTGTCCTTTAGAAAGTTAAACAAGTACTTCAAATTCTAGTGCTATAATGAACAGGAGATGTCCTCTTCAAGAGCACCGTAAACATAAGAAAGCTCTCTCTTATGAAACCCTCACGTTAAAGGGTTGATTTTGGAATAAATTATGCTCAAAATCCAAATAATACCGGGGAAAAATACACCTAAAGCCTCGCATATCTCAAAATGGAAAACTTGTGAGAACACTTAAACAAAAAGGATGCAAAAGGGAAAACTTGCGCAACACTTAAACAGAATATATGGAAAGAGAAAAACTTGTACGATACTTGAAATAAAAGATGCTTATATTCACAATAAACATGCCAAAAAACACAAATACAAAAGTATGAGAAAAAAGAGAAAGTAAAAACTAAGATACTAAATCTCCGGAACCTGAAGGAAGAGAAACAGCCGTGCCCCTGGAGAAGTGGGTGGATCCGTCGCCAACTCAATATCTTGGACTTAACCATTTTGGCCTTCAAAATCATCACCTTCTGCTTCTTCTTCAGTTCATAAGAACTCGAAATCGGAACCAGAAGAGTCGGTAGCATCGGGCCAGGAAGGAAGACCCCTTTTGGCAGTTGACTCCAGCTGACGGGCCTTAGCGATTTCGGCATCAAAGTCAATGACACCCGCTTTAGACTCTTCCATGGTTTTTTTCCTCATGATATGCATAGCATATGTTTTTTCAACATCGAGGGAAGGCACTCGGTGCTGGAGTTCTTCTTTAAGTTGGTCAACCTCGGTAGAAAGGTTATCCCACGTGGATTTGGTGGCCCGGAGGCTGACATCAAGGTCGCGGATAGTGGAGCTGAAAACTCTGTTGTGCTCGATGGTCCTCTTATGCTTCTCCTCCAACTGGGCATACTTCACCTTGGCAACAATAACTTCTTCAGTTTTGGAGTTTAAGGCTACCTTCAAATTATTCAATCTTTCTGCAGAGGCATCCTCACGATCGAATACAGCAAGAAGGACATTATGGACTTCAACCCCTTTGGCCCTAGATTATTCAAATTTTGACCTTAACGTGGCGACCTCCTGTCTAAGGGTCACTATTTCTTAATCGCTTTGCTGCAACCGAGCCTCCAACTCAACGGCCTCAGCAGCTCGTGCTTCTAGTTTTGAGAAGTGAGTAGTAGTTTGGTCTCGCTCTCCCTATATTGCTCCGCTAATCTCCTAACTAGATGAATCACTTCCGTAGTTGAACGCACCGGCATGAATCCAGACTGATTCTCGGAAATAGACACACACCTCCTCATCCTGGCCTCCACCACCCTCTCCCAAACCTTCATAGTGTGACTCAACAACTTGATACCCCTATAATTGTTGCAATTTTGGATATCACCCTTGTTCTTGTAAAGCGGAACCATCATGCTTAACCTCCATTCTTCGGGCATCTTCTTCGTCATAAAAATAACATTAAACAGCCTAGTGAGCCACTCTAAACTTGCTCACCTCGCGCTCTTCCAAAATTCCACCGGGATTTCATCTGGTCCCGTCGCTCTGCCCCTGCACATCTTACGCATCTCCCCTTCCACCTTCTCTACCGTAATCTGCCTACAGTACCCAAAATCCCGCCGACTCTCGGAGTACTACAACTCACCCAGAAAAATGCGTCTATCTCCCTCCTCGTTCAACAGTTTATGGAAGTGTGCCTGCCATCTTCTCCTAATAAGTGCCTCGTCCATTAATACTTTGCCATCCTCATCCTTTATGCACTTGACTTGGTCTAAGTCACAGGCCTTTCTCTCCCTCACCTTGGCCAACCGGTACAACTTCTTCTCCTTGCTTTTCCCCCCGAGCTCCTCGTACAAACGAGCAAACGCCACATTTTATCTGTCGTAAATGCTAACTTTGTCTCTTTCTTTGACTTTCTGTGACACTCCCGATAAGACCTTTTTTCCTCCTCGTTTTTACTCTATACTAGCTTCAAATAAGTAGCTTTATTAGTTTCCACTTTACCTTGGACCTCTCCATTCCACCACCAGTCCCCTTTATGACCCCCGGGAGAGCCCTTCATGACCCCTAAGACCTCTCTAGAAGCAACGGTAATGCAATTCACAGTTGTAAACCACATACTAGTCACGTCCCCCCTACTCATCCAGGCCCTTATAGCCAACAACTTCTCCCCTAACTCCTGAGCTTTGTCCTTGGTCAAGTTACCCTACTTGATCTTAGGTTGCCTGTACGCCGTCCTCTTCTCCCTACTCCTCTTGATATCCAGATCCATAATTAGGAGCCTATGTAGGTTCGTGAGGTGCTCACTTGGGATGACCTTGCAATCAGTGCACAGACCTTTATCGCATTTCCTGCAGAGAAGATAATCAATCTGAGTCTTGCCCATTGAATTCTGGAAAGTGACCAGGTGCTCTTCCCTCTTCGAAAAACTCGAGTTAGCTATAATCAAATCAAAAGATCTAGAAAAATCCAACAGTGAATTACCTCCCTCATTCATATCCCAAAATCAAACCCGCCATGCACATCATCATAACCCCTAGCACTAGCCCCAATATGGCCATTGAAATCTCCACCAATGAACAACTTCTCTGTGTGTGGGATACTATACACCATCTCGTCCAAATCCTCCCAGAATCGCTTCTTGACCTCCTGGTCCAAACCTACCCGAGGAGCGTATGCAGTAATCACGTTTACAGTAAACCCACCAACTACAAGATTAATACTCATCAACCTATTATTTACCCTCCTAACCTCGACCACAAGCTCTCTAAGGCCCCTATCAACTAAAATACTTACCCCATTCTTACTCCCAGCGCTTCCTGAGTACCATAGTTTAAACCTATCTACATATTGTGCCCTAGTACCCTTCCATCTAGTCTCCTGAACACATGCTATGTTGATCTTCCTCTTCTGAAGAATCTTAACTAACTTTATAGACTTCCCCGTCAACGTCCCAATGTTCCAAGATCCAGCTCTCAGACTAGAGGCTTCCTTACCTCCCTTCCCACTCCTGGACCCCACCCCTAGCCCTATCAATTTTCCCAATTTCATTAATTTTCTCTCAACCTCATCAATTTTCCAATTTCATCTTAATTTATCTATCATCGAATTTCGTAATGAATCTCAGCTAATACCTAGAGATGGAAGTAGATACACATTAGAGTAATAACTGAAACTTCACTGCAAGCTTGCAACTGCTTGATTGTAATGATCCTCTCTATGTGCATCCATCCGATACACTAGGTGTCGTGCTAGTTCCACAATTGTTGATTGGTACGGAAAATTACTGGGAGTGGAGTGGACCGATGAAGATGTCACTACTGGTAAAGAACAAAAATGGTTTCATCGACGGATCATGTGTTATAGAAACCTATGCAACTGATAACTTTTGACTGTGGAAAAGGTGCAATGCCATTGTTCAATCATGGATAATGATCTCTGTAGCACATGAATTGAGGAAAGGAAATGTGTATTCCTCTACTACACAAAAGGTGTGGGAATCCTTCAAGGAGCGTTTGACAAGGTAAATGCAACAAAAGTTTATCATATGAATAGAGAAATTAGTTGCCTAAACAGAGAATTTCTAGTTTGTTGATATATTAATCGAAGTTGAATGATCTATGGGTTGAATTCGAGTCAATCTTACATTTTTTAGATTGTGGCTGTGTGAGGTCTAGGTTATTTGTTGACTTCCTGCGCCAACAGAAGCAGATGAAATTTTTGATGGGAATAAATGACACATACGCTCCTCAGAGGAGTCAAATTTTAATGATGAATCCAACTCCCACACCTGATCAAGCCTATTCTATGATTATACATGAAGAAAGCCAAAGGATGATTGATACTTCAGTGTCACAAAGTGGAATTCTAGGGAGTGGACCTATGAAAGGTGTCATTAGTGCTCTAGATGCAGCTAATGCATCTAACATGAGGCCTAATAGACATACTAATTTGTACTGTAACTATTATCGTATGAAAGGACATAAGAGGGAAAATTACTACAAACTAATTGGATACCCCTCTAGTTCTAAGTTAGAGTACAGAAGACGATGTGGATTTGAGAGCCAAGTACCTACAAACCACAATGTGAGTATGAATAATAAGAGGGAGATGTAGCTTGAAACTCCGAACAACACAATTGCTCCAAAAGTACCAGTGTTTACCTCAGAGAAACTCCAGCAAATTCTCAAATTGTTGAGCAAAAAGAATGCACCAGCAGAGATGGCAAACATGGCAGGTATATCTAATACTACTCAAGGTGTTTGGATTGTTGACTTTGGAGCTTCTAATCATATGGACCCATCTTTGAACTTATTGTTAAATTCAAGAGTTGTACCAGATAATAAACCCAAACTGTGATCAATTGCCTAATGGAAACGACACTAAAATTACTCACACATATCTTGCCCTGTACTTCCCACACAAACTCTACATAATGTGCTATATGTGTCTGAATTTAAATATAATCTTCTCTCTTTTTCTAAATACACAAGAGAATTGCAATGCTCAGTTAATTTCTATCCCGATTTCTACCTGTTTCAGGACCTCTTCAGTGGCATGGTGAAAGGAATTGGTAGACTTAGGGGGTGTCTTGTACATCCTCAATCCACTCACACATTTTGCTGCTTTCTTTTCCAAGTGTATGTCTTCTTCAGTTCAAAATCATCCTAATGATTTGTGGTACCAGAGACTTGGCCATGCTCTTATAGATGTTCTACAAAAAATTCTTGCCATAAAGAATCATCTGTCTAAGTCACCAAATAATGTATGTCCTATCTGTCGATTAGCCAAGCAAGTTAGATTACCATTTCCTAGTAGTGTTTCTAAAACAACTTCACCATTTAATCTTGTACATATGGATGTATGAAGTCCATATAGAGTGTCTACCTATAATGGATTTAGATACTTCCTTACTCTTGTTGATGAGTACTCCAGAATGGCATGGACATTCTTGTTAAGATTGAAAAGTGATGTCTATGTTGTGTTGCTTGACTTCCTGCAGTTAATACATAATCAGTTTTTTGCTTCTGTTACAACTTTCAGGTCTGATAATGGGAATGAAAATTTTAATTATTCCTGCTCTAACTTGTTTAGATCCAAATGTATTGTTCACCAAAGTAGCTATGTCCACACCCCACAGCAAAATGGGGTGGTGGAAAGAAAACACAGACACTTACTTGAAATAGGAAGAGCATTAAAGTTTCAAGCTCATATAACATTAAAGTTCTAGGGTGACTATATTTTAACAACTACACATATCATTAGTAGGCTGCCTAGTCCAACATTAAAGGACAAATCAATGAAACATTTCATGGCCAGCCACCCAAATTTGACCATGTGAGAATCCTTGGCTGTCTTTGTTATGCCATAAAGCTTAACTTTAGTGATAAGTTCACCCCGAAGTGTACTCCTGCAATCTTCATGGGATATCCATCTACACAAAAAGGTGACATATTGTACGACATTGAGTCTAACAAGTTCTTTCTTAGTAGATATGTTATTTTTCAAGAGCATGTCTTTCCCTTCAAGTATCCTAAAAGTCAATTCCTTACAGCTCCAAACTTGACTTCCTTACCATCCAAAAATTTCCCCACCAATATGTTACCTGAAAACTCACCTCTATCAACTCAACATGTTTCCTCACCTGCTAAAACTTCTGAAGCATTTCCTGAATCCTCATCTTTTCACTCCATTGGACATTCTATGCCTATTCCATAATCTTCTGCTAATCCTGCTATTCTTCAACATCTGCTCTCTTCCTATCAATCATTCTAGTCCATCTCCACTTAGAAGATCAGGAAGGACTGCCAAACCTTCTATTTGGTTGACAGACTATGTCTATCCACCACTGCCTTCCACTTCTAATTGCACCATCTTATTCAACACCTTATTTCCTATGCTCATCTACCTCTACACTATCAGTCTTTTCTCGCCTCTTTCTCTACTAATTCTAAACCATCTACCTTTTCCCAAGCCACCAAAGATGATAGATGAGATCAAGCAATGAAACTTGAGATTAAAGCTCTAGAGGACAATCATACTTGGAAAGTGATAGATTTACCTGTTGGTAAAGTTCCGATTAGATGTAAATGGGTATACAATATTAAATACAATGCAGATGGCTCGGTGGAAAGATTTAAAACCCAGCTAGTTGCTAAGGGGTACACTCAGCATGAAGGCCTAGACTTCCATGATACCTTTTCCCCTGTGGCAAAGCTCAATACTGTTAGAGCTATTGTGGCTACTACTGCACTGAAACATTGGCCTATCTTCCAAATGGATTTGCACAATGCCTTCTTAAATGGAGATCTTGATGAAGAGGTTTACATGACCTTAGGAATTTGGTAGCCAGGGGGAATCCAAAGTGTATAGGCTACTCAAATCCCTCTATGGATTGTAACAAGCATCTAGACAGTAGAATCACACAAGCTCTTATAAATGATGGTTTTCAACAAAGCAAATATGACTATTCTTTATTCACCAGGCTTTTAAAAAAGAATTATTTTGGTTCTTGTGTATGTGGATGACATTTTGAAAACATCGAATGATCTAGCAGAATTCACCAAGCTAAAGCCTCACTTCAGCAGAACTTTAAACTAAAGCACCTAGGGGAACCAAGGTACTTCATAGGGATTGAATTTGCTAGATCAAACGAAGGAATACTAATGTCACAAAAGAAGTATGCACTTGAAATGATCTTTGAAGCAGGCGTAGTAGGTTCAGACTAAAAGACACACCTAAAGAACAGAATCTAAAGCTCATAAGTGTGGAGTTTGATAGTTGCGTAGCTGCAGGTAGTCATGCTGAGGTATTAACAAATAGGGGGAGCTATTAGAGATTGATAGGGAAGCTGTTATATCTCACAATTACCAGGCTAGAGATTTTATATGCAGTCCAGTACCTCAATCAATTTATGCATGTACCAAAAAGGTCACACGATGAAGCAACATTACATATTGTGAAATACATTAAAAATATCCAGGTTTATGATTAATGTGGTCAAGCAAGAGTGAGGAACAAATACATGCCTTTTGTGACTCTGATTGGGCTTCATGTCACTCATTTCCTGGAAAGCTAAGCAACAAAATACTATCTCAAGAAGCTCCGCAGAAGCAGAGTGCAGGAAAATGGTAAATACAACAGTTGAGTTAGTCTGGTTAAAGGGTCTGCTAAAGGAGTTACAGGTGAATCTAAGATTGCCTGTCAAGTTGTTATGTGATAACAAGGCAGCATTGCAAATTGCATCCAATCTCATGTATCATGAGAGAACAAAACACCTAGAAATCGATTGGCATTTCATTAGGGAAAAAAATTAGAAAGGACTCATAAAAAAGACTCATGTTGTTATTCAATATCAACCTACAAATATTTTAACAAAAGCATTGGGCATCAGCAACACACGTTTCTCTTGTCCAAGTTGGGAGTGAAAAATATATTTTTCATTCACAACTTAAGGGGGAGTGTTGAAATATCTAGTAACATGTAATTATAGTAGTACCCTTTTAGAAGGAGTGTTAGTTAGGGAAGTTAGTTGTCAGTTAACACTCTAGGAGTAAGGTCGGTTAGTAGTTAGATTAGAGTATGATTATATATACACGTTTGTATTACTCGTTTCATTCATTACAGAAAATAAAATTGCGAGATTTCTCTCTCTCTCTCTCTCTCTCTCTCTCTCTCTTCGTCTATTTCATTCTCTCTCTTAGCTGTCATTCTCTTCTTCGCGATTCTACTTCATCAATGGTTGCCGGAATCTTCATTTTAACAAACTACAATGGCAATATTAGAAGATGGTAAAAAATAAATCTTGAACTATATGTAAATGATCTGTTGATCGCAGGGAATGACTTGTGTTACTTCAGGAGGCAAAAGCTATACTGCAGATGTAGTAGCATGGCCAACTCAGAAAAGGATATGTCTATTGGCTTTGATGTACTAGCAAAAGCCACTTTAAAGTATAAAGACCAATTATTTAGGCAAAGGAGCCAGGGTAGCCACCATTAGTGGAAGTTCAAGTGCTCAACTCATATTAATCAAGTATTGCAAGATAATTATACTTTACTAATGTTAAAATCCACTTTTCAATTTGAGCGAGCTGAATCTCTTTTTTTTTTAAATTGCCAAGTCCCGCATGCCATGCTCATACTAAAAATTTCCTTTTCAACGAGAACATAGATAACAAGATATCATTGAAGACATAATTAAATAAACAAAATTAATAATCTTCTAATAGTGAGCTAGCGTTTGGTCATAGGTTTGATTGAAACTTGAAAAAAGAGTTTTTGAAGTTGTGTTAAAAAATAATTGAAGTTGTGTTTGGACATGCACATTTTGTTTGAACAAAAGTTGAAGTTGTGAGTGGAAGAAAAATTTTCACCAAAACACTGCCCTAAAACAGTTTTTGTAGCTTGAAAATTTTCACATGTTCCTTGAATAACTGACCATATTCGATGAATAAATAATAGATTTAAGTTTTTTTTTTGTTTGAAAAAAGGTAGTCAAAATCTATAGCCAAACGAGAATTAAGTTTTTATAGGCGATGGTCACACAATTCAACATTGATACTAAAGTATGCATAGGTCATGAGTTCAAATTTTACCGTCGCCCATTAGAAAAGAATATTTTTACATGTTCGGCTCGGAATTAAATAAACAAAAGTGTGTTCTATCCGATAGAAAACCAACTTTCACCTTCTTTATTTGTATTATACGGACATGTTCATTTCAAACAAGCAAGACTCAACTGAAAACACTTTTGAGATCCATCATGGCATAATTTATTAAATGAACCGGTAAATAAAGAAATATATTACTCGTTTAGCCCCCAATCAATCAATGAATGGTTAGTGTGGAACTTGGTGCTATAAATGAACAGTGAAGTAAGGGAAACTTAACTAAATTGGAGTGAGTTTTCACATTGTTGGAGTAACTAAGATGAAGTTCTACTACTTGTTTTGCTGCGGTTTAACTATGGCTATCCTACGATAATGAATATGAGCGCAATTGAAATTCCTGGGGAGTTATATATTTGTGTATTAATAAGATCTTTTATTATTTCTTGAAGCTCAATCTCTTCCCTGGATTTCACGTGCAACTATAACTGTTGGGATCGAAAATAAAATGGTGCATGCATTAGTTAACAAAGACAACTTTGGTGACGATAAATCAGATATAAAAACGTAAAAAAAACTAAGCTCAAAATACCAATATAGAATAATAAAATAGACAATAGATGTAGTTAAAAAAGAGAACTATCTTATTTTTTCCATGTATTCAAGTGTATTACAAAATGACTTCTCATCCTCTATTTATTATATTACAAAGAAATATACCAAAAGGATTCCATAAATATGCCATTAAGCATTTGAGATCATGGAGAAAGATCATGGGAGATATTATGGAGTATGAGAGTTACAACCATAAGTATTAGAGTTGTGGGAGTTATGGAGATAATGGATAAGAGTAGTTGGTGTTATTCATTTAGGAGTTATGGACATCCACCATAATCTAATGTTTCATAACACTCCCCCTTGGATGTCCATAGATAATGTGCCTCGTTAAAACCTTACTAGGAAAAAATTCTGTGGGAAAATTTTTTTTAGTGAAGGAAAAAGAGTACACATATCTAGTAGTACACATTGCTTGCTTCCTCATTAAAAACCTTGCCAGGAAAACTAAGTGGAATAAAACCTTGGCTAAGGAAAAAAGAGTGCAGCGCATGCTACACTCCTCCTGACAAAAATATCACTTGATATTTCGGAGACAATAAATTGCAATCTAGTATAACAACTTCTCAATTGCCGAGGTCGGCAATTCCTTGTGAAGAAGTTTGCCAAAGTATCACTTGAACAAATTTGTTGAACATCAATCATGTCTGAAATAGAACTTTGGTGAAATACGTTTTATTTTGTTTCCTTCGATAGTCCTTTCAATTGAGCTATGCATGGAGTGTCATCTTCAATATAATTGGAATCTTGTTGAATATCATAATATGACAGTACTCTCACAGACAAATAGATTATTTGAACAACGAACCATGCCCTGCATTTATATAACCAACAAAACCTTGACAATATTTGTTAGAATAAACAAATCAATATCAAGGATTTCTTTTGAAATATAACACTAATGGTATTTAATATCTCCACATAGGAGTACAACTATATCTCACTAGCATATTGTTATACTCATGGTTCTAGCATGATACATTAGTGCACCAATTGCACTAGACACAAATACAAATCATGTATGCCATGATTGCTCTAATCCACATAAAGATTTGCTGAAGCTTTATTTAATAAATTTCTTGCAATTCTTAATATGCTTCAGTACAATTTAAATCCTTCAATAATTTTTATATACGTATATCAAAATTTTAAGGTATTGCCAGACTAAAATCTTAAAGCAATTGCATCCACCACAAGAGAACATGTTACCATATAATCAATACCAAGACATTTACGAAAAATCTTGTGTCACCTCAGTGCTTTATACTTTCAGGTGTTAGGACTATCAGTCCAAAACTTCACGTTTTCCAAGTGAAGTCAATCTTGATTGCATATTTTTCATTGACCGATAATTTATCTGTCCATATTCTATGACAGATTTGAGCTCAAGATCCTCGTCGATATTAATAAAAATTGAGCGCTACATTTTATTAACAACATCGTCGATGATCATTTTGCATCAGTTCCATCATCACTCAATAAAGACATAACTTATCGAGATCTCATTATTTTCAGGTACCTGAGCCTCTCCCATGAAGTCTTATAAAGTGTTATGTTATGGTGCTCTTATAAATCACTTGCCTCCTTATTATGATCATCTCGAACATTTGCTCGTCTCCTTCTTCAAGGAGCTTTATCTTTGGAGCCGATTTATCTATTATGCTTTATGCGTGCCATAAACTTTTTCCATCATGGACGTTATTCTATTTGGAGCATTAACAACTGAAATATGACTTTTAGATTTGGGTCGGCAAATGTGCCTGGCAATATTCTGCAAATAAATTATCACTTGAACTTCAAGTTCACATTTTCTTGTACGAGGATCTAGATATATTCATAATAATTTATTTCACGTATCACTTTTTCAGCTACCCATTTTCTCCCCCTTATGTTGGGATCACCAACACATTTTGTATTGTGGTGGTATAATTAAATCATATAGCATAATCATATTTTTAGATAAAAATTATTTGGTTCCTGACCCTGAACCAATTGTGATAGGGAGAATTTATCATAATTTGTTGGCTAGATGCGTACAAGTGCTATTGTATATTAAATTATACACCTCATACCAAAATTTTATTTTGGAGTCTTTTTATCATAACTAATGGTTTAGCTTGATTGGAGGCATACAGTTTTTGTTAAACCAACTTGTATTTAAACCAGCATTTTAAAGATAAATTATCATATTCTAGAACTGTGCTCTAATAATTTGAGCAAACAACCTTGCAAAACTAAACTACAAGTTGATAACAAACGCACATGTAACATACAATAGATGCATCTATTAAAATTATATAATAGTAAACGATCCATATGGCAGGTGACTGGGCATATATATATATATATATATATATATCACCTTTTACTCATTCCAGAAATCATGAGATTCAATCCAAACCTTAACTGGTATATCATGAGAATAAGCAGTACAAGAGAATTCTTGAAGAAGCCATTTTTGAATTCTTAATTAATTTTTGCATCATAATTGAATAGGGATGGCCAACTGGTGATGCCAACTGATATTTGTTTCAGTAAACCTCTAGTTTACTTGTGACATGTGATTCCATCATCATGCTTATACACCTGTAGTACAACTAGAAGAAAAGTCGGGTAACTTTCCATATTTACCCGATTTGATTATAGTAATATAAAGATATTGAATCTTCCTTTCATTTATAGTCTCAAATGCCAACCACTTTGGCTATTATGTTTGAAACTCAAAAAGTTCCTTTTGAGACTTGCTACAATATAAATATCAAAAATAATTTAATTAATTCATATAGTAAATAATCCGCTCTCCCGGAGATCTCAATTAATTTTGTACGAAAAGATATTTTATCACACCATCCAAGTGGTGAATATCTCCTCTGATGCATAGAGAAAATCATATTATTATTATTGTCATGGTCACAATCATTATAAGTAAAATCATTTCTTGCTTTAACTTTGCCTTTAATAACCTTTTATAATGCTCTAATAATTTGAGCAAACAACCTTGCAAAAACTAAACTGCAAGTTGATAACAAACGCACATGTAACCATACAATAGATGCATCTATTAAAATCATATAATAGGAAACGCTCCATATGACAGGTGACTGGGCATGCATATATATATATATATATATATATATATATATATATATATATATANAACTGGTATATCATGAGAATAAGCAGGACAAGAGAATTCTTGAAGAAGCCATTTTTGAATTCTCAATTAATTTTTGCATCATAATTGAACCGGGATGGCCAACCGATGATGCCAACTGATATTTGTTTTAGTAAACCTCTAGTTTACTTGTGGCATGTGATTCCATCATCATGCTTATACACCTGTAGTACAACTAGAAGAAAAGTCGGGTAACCTTTCATATTTACCCGGTTTGATTATAGTAATATGAAGATATTCAATCTTCCTTTCATTTATAGTCTCAAATGCCAATCACTTTGGCTATTATATTTGAAACTCAAAAAGTTTCTTTTGAGACTTGCTACAATATAAATATCAAAAATAATTTTATTAATTCGGGTAGTAACAAATTCGCTCTTGCCGAGGTCTCAATTAATTTTGTACAAAAAGACATTTTGTCACACCATCCAAGTGGTGAATATATCCTCTGATGCATAGAGAAAATCATATTATTATTTTCAGGGTCACAATCATCATAAGTAAAATCATTTCTTGCTTTAACTTTGCCTTTAATAACCTTTTATAAGGCACGGCAAAATATTTTTGGCGTACCACATGTACGCGACCAATGACATATTCATGTAACCGCATTGTAATATTCATTATCTTTATTTCTTTCAAACCTCCCTTAGAGGTGAGTTGTGGTTTTTATCCAACCATGCATAAGCACATTTTTATCACATATATATTTCAACATTTACTTTCAGGAATGAGCCTACATTTACAATGCTTATCACAAGTCACATTTTCAACGAATGGACTATAATCATGTGAACATGTCTCGTATTAACATACCACATTGATACATATTCCTTCACCTTTGAAGGATAATTTTGAGAACTCTTATTGTTCTCCTTTTGACCATTACCATAATGATGACTTTTATTATTTGATCTTTGGCACGCCCAAGTTCATTGGTCAATCACTTGTCTTTATTTATACTTATTATACACCACTCTCACATTCACTTCAAGACTGGAGCAAATCAAGTAGGATAAACTTCATGCTTTTTCGTGAAAAATATATTATTTTTATTTAGTCATCATTATATCATCAAAATGGTGCATTGAGACTCAAACCCAATGTCTTACCCATATAAAGGCATGTTAGGCAATAATGAGTTGATACTTAAATCTAACTCTTATCATCATAGTGCACTAGGACTCAAACCCAATGTCTTACCCTTATATAATGGTATAATAAGTCTAATTGGTGTCACGGTCCAAAACCAACCCGGTCATAATGGCGCCTATCGTGGAACTAGGCAAGCCGACACACTCTCAAACAATTCAATTTTTCATTAAAAATTAGGTAAAAGCCTTTTCAAACTGAAATTTGAATAAAAGAGATAAACTCAAAATCATAATGCGGAAAATAAAACCCCGACATTGGGTGTCACTAAGTCATGAGAAAATATTACATCTATTCTGAAATTTAACAAGACAACATTGTTTGGGAATAGCCCAAAGTACACAAAAAGGAGGATAAGGAAGGACGAAGGCAGGACTGCGATTGCCAGGAAACTACCTCGCTATCTCCGATGATAATCCGCGATTGGAGTAGTCAACAGCCGCTACCGCGGCCTGAGATACCTGAATTTGCACACAAGGTGCAACGGGTAACGTGAGTACACCAACTCAGTAAATAACAAGTCCAAACTATGAACTGATAGGTAGTGACGGACTAAACCTCAACATATAATGAAAACCAAACTGTACAGTAAAATAGACATGCTTTCCATTCAGGTATTCAGCTCAGGAAGTAATGTAAATGCAAATATGAACAATGTAAGGTAATAAGCTCCGCATATCTCTAAGTGCCAATGCATAGAATGCATGAAAATGTACCATGCACTCCCACTCTCATGTGCCTAACCACTCGGTACCGCATATAGCCATCTGGCCCAGGAAAATCCATCCGGGAACATACTCGATGCTGACTAAATAGTCACTCGGTACCGTGGAAAAAGGGTAATCCAACCCTGCGGAGAAATCCTTCTCCCGGTATCAATACTTCGGACAAATCCAAGTCTAGGGAAATCCATCCCTTGATAATATCATCTGTGCTCACTGGGGGGTGTGTTACAGACTCCGCGGGCTCCTTAGCCCAAGAACTATCATAATCATCAACATAACGACTGCGGTGTGCAGCCTGATCCCATAACTGTCACTCATAATCAGGCTCTCGGCCTTACTCAGTCATCACTGTCTAGTCTCACACACACGGGCTCACAATGCCATGAAACTAGCCCGAAACAATGATATGATGTGCCAATTAATAACAACTGATACAGAGACATGATATGATATGCATGAATAAGATTGAGTACAGAATATCAATGACATAAATGAGATGAAAACAAGAAACGACCACTCGGGTCTCAACAATATCGGCGTGAATCCCTAACAAGATATCTAGCATGATTTACAACACATTTACTAATCACATGATAGAAACATGAATATCAGCAAGAAAGAATCACTAAGAGGTGCCATGGAATGAACCATGCCACAATTCTCATGGTGCACACCCGCACGCCCGTCACTTGGCATGTGCGTCACCTCAATACTAATCACATAGCACATAGCTTGGGTTTCGAACCCTTAGAACCCAGTTTGGAAGTATTACTTACCTCAATCAAGCCAAATCCTACTCCGCGATGTTCTTGCCGTCCGACTCAGCCTCCAAACTCTCCGAATCTATCCAAAATCAGTATATTGTCATCAATATATGCTAAAAGAACGAATTTCACATGAAAATTACCAAATTAGACCAAAAATCCCCAATTCGGTTCAAACCCGACCCTCGGACCCACGTCTCGAAATACGACAAAAGTTACAAAACTAGAAAGCCCATTCACTCACGAGTCCAACCATACCAAATTTATCAAAATCTGACTTCGAATCGACATTCAAATTCCAAAAATCCATTTTATAAAGTTTCTACAATATTTGCCAAATTTCCACCTCAAAGCACTAATCAAATGATGAATCAGTGATATATTCATCTATATTAAACAAACCAGAGTTAGAATCACTTACCCCGATGAATTTCTTGAAAAACCCTCAAAATATTTCCACAAACTGAGCTCCCTAGATCCAAAATATGAAATAAAGCCCTAATTCCTGTATTTATTGTGCACCCTCTGAACCTTCACCGCGGTCCGCATAATTCCATCGCGGTCGCGCACTCCTTACCGCGGTCTGCATAATTCCTGCCGCGGCCGAGACCCTGAACCATACCTTCCGCGGTCTACACAAATCCACCACGGCGGCCTTCTCTCTCTCGCGGCCGCATAATTCCTCCACGATCCGCACCAATTTTTTGCGGCCCGCACTCCCTACAACAGAAACTCAATACCAGCAACATCAATAACTTTTTCGACAACCAAACCCATCCGCTAACTATCCGAAACACCACTGAGGCCCTCGTGACCTCAACCAAACATACAAACATACCCCGTAACGCCATTCAAACTTAGTCAAACCTACGAATCACCCAAAACAACACCAAAATACCAAATTACCCTCGGATACCAAGCCTAAGAACTTATAAATTTCCCAATTTCGAAAAACGACGTCGAAACCAATCAAATCATGCCCGAATAACCCCAAATTTTGCACACACGCCACAAATGACTCTACAGACCTACTCCAAATTCCGGAAACTCGATATCTAATTTTCCACTGCCGCCCGGAAATAACCAAGTTTTTAATTTTGCCAATTCAAGCCTAATTCTACCACGGAACTTCAAATTAAATTCCGAACATGCTCCTAAGTCCAAAATCACCTAACGGAGCTGTCCGAACCATAAAAACCCCAATCCGAGATTGTTTACTCATAAGTCGACATCTAGTTGACTGTTCCAACCATCCCGATGCAACATAATAAAGCGGAATAATACATAAAGAAGCAGAAATGGGGAATAAAACTATCTTAGGTATACGAAATTTATTTTGACCACAACATAAATTTGAATCTTATTATTTTTAAGATTAATTAGAACCTTCTCAATAGTTAACAGTTCATTAATCTTGGCTTGCAAACTATCGGAGTAGATTATACGGGAGATGATGTCAAGGCATCGTAGCATGCTCTTGTTTGTCACTCGAAAGCAGGTACTCCATATGTATACATCTGCACAAATGAAACTAAATTGTTAAGTAACACAAATATAAACCAAGTCTTAGATATTAACGTAAGTTAATTGCGGAATTCACGGCAACTGAAAAATTATACTCCTGGTATAACAGAAGTAAACACAACATTGATATGGCATACGAAATACCTAGATTTTCACAGGCTCAACCAAATTGATTCAATGTTGTCGGCCATTTATAGTTCCATCGTCAAATAAGTTATCTTCCTACTTGGTTAGAGGTTCGTGCTGATAACGTGTTAAAAAACTAAGCTTAAAAAAATAATATAGAATAATAAAATAGACAATAGATGTAGTGAGAAAAGAAAACTATCTTATATCTTCCATGTATTCAAGTGTATTACAAAATGACTTCTTATCCTCTATTTATAATACTACATAGAGGTATACCAAAATAATTCCATAAATATGCCATTAAGCATTTGAGATCATGGAGAAAAGATCATGGGGGGATTATGGAGTTTGGGTGTTACAACCATAAGTATTTGAGTAGTGGGAGTTATAGCGATAATGAATAAGAGTAGTGGGTGTTATTTGTTTAGGAGTTATGAACATCCACCTTAATCTAATGTTTCATAAGAAAAAGATATATATATCAAAAGAGACTATTATTTAAAGTGGTTTGGTCAAGTTACTTACATGTGGAGTCAACCTCACTAAAATAAAGAAAAGGAAAAATAATGAAAAATTGTGATTCAGGGAAGTAAAAGCAATTGTGGGCGCCTGACTTCCTTGAAACAAGTTGTGAGAAATTTGCATTTGCAAAGGCCAAATTTTGTTGGCTGTTTGGGGTGGAAACATTCTCTATAAAAGGGAGTCTCTCGTTCCATTTCAAATACACCAAAAGTATAGAGAAGCAGCAGAAGTTAGAGAGAGTAATCCACAGATTGTAGTGTGTGAGATAAGTAGTGAGTGTAAGTAATATTTGTAGTAAGGTAGCTAAAATAAAGAGTGTTATTTATTTTAAAGTTATAGTAGTATCTTGACACTACTAAGTTATAATATTATTGGTAATATTGCTTTTCTCTGTTATTGTATTTTACCCCGTTAAAAGATTTAGTATCATTGTTACTCACTTGTATTATTGTTATTTATCGTGGATATTATTCCTGGGAAAAATATTATTTTTCCAGCAACATAGTATCAGAGCCATGTCGAGTAATGGTCCGCTGTCTTTTCAGTATCCCCATCTCACAAAAGATAATTATGAAAAATAATGTCTACACATGAAAGCCGTTCTTAGCTCTCAGGATGTGTGGGAAATCGTAGACAGAGAGTATGCAAAGCCCGAATGAGGAAGATCTACCTCTAAATGAAAAAGATATTTTGGCAAAGACAAGGAAGAAGGATCAACAAGCCTCACGCTCATGCACCAATGTTTGGATGATTCCATGTTTGAGAAGGTGGAAGATGCTACCACCTCAAAGGAAGTTTGGGAGATTTTACAAAATTCTCTCCAAGGAGTTGACAAGGTGGGGAAGGTAAAACTTCCAAGTCTAAGGGTTGATTTTGAAGTTTTAAAAAAGAAAGAATCCTAATGCATTTCAGATTATTGTTCAAAAGTGAAGGTTTGGTATGAATCAATTAAGAAGATACTGACATAGAATATGTTCGTGTGGTAGAATCCTTCGCACTTTAACACCTAAATTTAATTTTGTGTTCTGTGTTATTGAGGAGTCTAATGATTTAGACTCTATGACGGTGGAGCAATTGGAGGGTGCTTTACATGCCCATGAAGAAAAGATCAAGAGGAGACAAGAAGTGCCACTAGAGCAACTTCTTAAAACTCAGGCATCCTTTAAGGATTATGGTGGTGAAAAAAGCTATCGAGGAAACGGACGAGGATGAGGCCGTGGAGGTTATAGAAGAGGAAGAAGTAATGGTAACAACTTCAACAATGAAGTTAAAATCCACCATACATTCAGAGGTCGTGGTCGTGGACAAAGAGGAGGAAGAGGACATGGCTACTATCAAGAAAATAATGGACAAAAATATGTCAAATAAAAAACTGAGTGTTATAATTGTCATAAATTGGCCATTACTATTGAGAATATCGTAGCAATGTCGAAGAGAAAGCTAACCTTGTTGATGACAAGAAAGAAGTAGATTAGCCAACATTATTGATGGCACTCAAGGGAGAAGATAGGAATGATTGTAGCTCATGGTATTTGGACAATGGAGCAAGCAATCATATGTGTGGATGCAAAGAGAAGTTTGTGGTGATCAATAAGCCGATGAGAGGCAATGTGTCCTTTGGAGATACCTCAAAGATTCAAATATAAGGGATATATACGATTATGATCTCCTGCAAAAATGGTGGCTGCAAGTTAATTCAAATTGTTTACTATGTGCCAAAATTAAAAAGTAACATTTTGAGTTTGGGTCAACTTCTTGAAAAAGATTATGAAATCCACATGAAAAATATGCATCTTTGGCTTAGAGATTCAAGTTGAATTCTAATTGCTAAAGTGCATATGGCAAAGAATATATTATTTTTTCTGAATCTTAAGGCAATTGATGCAAAGTATTCGAAGACTAATGTGCAAGATGAATCATGGAGTTGGCACATGCGATTTAGGCACTTGTATTTTGAAATTCTCAAATCAATGGAAGAAAAGAACATGGTGCATGAGATAATATCAATCAACCATCCCAATCAATTGTGTGAAGCTTGTCTTCTTGGAAAACAGGCAAGCCAAAGGAGGCCATGTCAAGATCAACCAAGCTGTTGATGTGTGTGGACCAGTCAATCCACCTTCCTTTAGTAAAAGTAAATACTTTCTGCTCTTTATTGATGGCTTTTATAGAAATACTTGGGGTTTATTTCTTGAACCAAAAATGTGAAGTTTTTGCTGCTTTTAAAAATTTCAAAGTACCTGTGAAAAATGAAAGAGGCTATGAAATAAAAGCTTTAAGGTCCGATAGAGGATGAGATTAATGACTTTTGTCAGCCTCATGGAATTCGTCGCCCTCTAACTGTACCTTATTCACCCCAACAAAATGGAGTTCTAGAGAGAAAGAATCGAATGATTCTTAATATGGCTAGATGTATGTTGAAAGCAAAAAATAACACAAGGAATTTTGGGTCGAAGCTATTTTTTGTGCAGTTTATTTGAAAAACAAGTCTCTAACAAGAAATGTTAGAGATCAAACTCCTCAAGAAGCATGGAGTGGAAGAAAGCCAAGTGTCAAGCACTTGAGAATCTTTGGGAGCATAGCCTATGATCATGTGCCACAACAAGGGAGAGCCAAGCTTGACGATCGAAGTGTCAAGCATGTGTTTGTTGGCTATGATACAAGTTCAAAAGGCTACAAGTTATACAACCCAAGTAGCGACAAGGTGGTGGTAAGCCATGATGTTGAATTTGCTGAAGAATCAACATGGAATTGGGAAGTTCAGGAAGAAATTTCATATGATTTTCTTCCATACTTTGGTAATGAAGAAGAACCAGAGACCGTGGATCCTTTGCAGGATAAAACTCCACCTGCTTCTCCGACTAATGTTACATCTCTTTCCTCTCAACAAAGTTCAAATGAACAACCACAAAGGACGAGGAGTATTCAAGAGCTCTATGATGGCACAAAAGAAATTACTAATTTTGATTTATTTATATTATCTCTTTGCTGACAATGAACCAATGAACTTTGATGAAGCTGTTACGGACAAAAGGTGGAGACAAGCCATAGATGAGGAGATCGAGTCAATAGAGAAGAGCAACACTTGGGAGCTAACAAATCTTCCCAAGGGTCATCGAGCAATTGGAGTAGAATGAGTATACATGACAAAGAAGAATACTGATGGAGATATGGAGAGATATAAGGCACGACTTGTGGCTAAAGGCTACAAGCAAAGGCAAGGCATTGACTATGAAGAAGTCTATGCACCTGTTGCCCGCATGGAGATGATTCGTTTGCTGATCTATTTGGCGACAAAAATAAAGTGGAAGATTTATCAATTGGATATCAAGTCAGCCTTCTTGAATGACTATCTTGAAGAAGAAGTCTATGCTGAACAACCATTGGACTTTGTGTCAAAAACCATGAAGATAAAGTGTTGCGGTTGAAGAAAACTTTATATGGATTAAAGCAAGCCCCATAGGCATGGAATTGTTGCATAGACAAGTATTTTCAAGACAATGGGTTTACTCGTTGTCTCCATAGATATGCTCTTTTCCTTAAAGTTCATACTAATAGAGATATCTTGCTAGTTTGTCTTTATGTTGATGATCTTATTTTCACGGGTAACAACCCAAGTTTGTTTGAAGCTTTCAAGAAAGTTATGTCGTGTGGGTTCGAGATGACGGACGTCGGGCTCATGTCATACTACTTAGGCCTAGGAGTGAAACAGATGGAGGATAGAATTTTTATCTCTCAAGAAAGCTATATTAAAGAGATAATAAAGAAGTTCAACATGCTCGATTGCAATCCCGCGAACATACCGATGGAGAGTGGGACAAAATTGTCCAAGTTTGATGAAGGAGAAAAAGTGGATCCCACATTTTTCAAAAGTCTTGCGGGAAGTTTGAGGTACTTGACATGCACCGGGCCAAATATACTCTTTGCAGTTGGAATAGTAAGTCGTTTCATGGAAGCTCCTACCTCCACTCACTTGAAGGCCACTAGAAGAATTCTTCGTTACCTAAAAGGTACGATTGACTTTGGACTATTTTATTCTTCTTCTAGTGATTCAACCTTGTGGAATTTTGTCATAGTGATATGGGGGAGATATTGATGATAGAAAAAGTATAACTGGTTTTGTGTTTTTCTTGGGTGATTGTATTTTTTCTTGGAGTTCAAAGAAACAATCGATTATTACTCCCTTGACTTGTGAAGCTGAATATATAGCAGCAACATCTTGTACATATCATGCTATTTGGATGAGAAGATTATTGAATGAGCTCAATTTGCCACAAATTGAAGCTACTGAGATTTGTATTGATAATAAATCCGTACAGGCACTGACTAAGAATCCGGTGTATCATGATCGAAGCAAGTATATTGACACAAAATATCACTTCATCAGAGAATGCATTACCAAAAAAGAGATTGAGCTCAAATATGTGAAATCCTATTACCAATTGCAGATATTTTTACAAAGCTTCTCAAGTTTGAAAACTTTCAGAAATTGAGATCAAGTCTTAGAATAAAAAATAAAAATCAAAATTAAGGGAGAAATGTGGGGTCAGCCTCACTAAAATAAAGAAAAGGAAAAATAATAAAAAGTTGTGATTGGAGGAACTAAAAGCAATTGTGGGCGCCCGACTCCCTTCAAAGTTCAAATAAGTTGTGAATTTGCAAATTGCAAAAGGCCAAATTTCATTGGCTATTTGGGGCGGCAACTTTATCTATGAAAGGGAGTCTCTCGTTTCATTTCAAATACAGCAAAAGCAGAGTGAATTAATAGATGTTAAGAGGGAGTAATTCACATATTATAGACCGTGAGATAAATAGTGAGTGTGAGTAATATTGTAATGAGATGTTTAAAATAAAATATATTATTTTTTCTAAAATTATAATAATTTCTTAATATTATTAAGTTATAATATTATAATAATAATATTGCTCTGCTCGGGTATTGTATTTTATTCTGCTATAAAATTTGGTATTGTTGTTATTTTTTTGTATTATTGTTATTTATCATGAATAGTATTTTTGGGCGGGATATTGCTTTTCCAACACTACATCAATCTATTAATATAAACAAAAACTTATTGAGAGAATAAATTCTCTCTTTAAACAAAGCTCTCTTAAATACTACATTATGAATATTGTTATTATTGTTGTATTTGTAGAAAAAATCTTCAATTTATAGAAGTGCAAAACTTATTCTTCAAGAAAAGAATAAATAAGGAGATTTTTTTTTTTTAGAAGTCTTTTTTCTTATACTTCAAGAAATAAAGTTCTAATAGAATAAAAATTTAGGGCAAAATCGTAACAACAACTTCCTCCCTTTTGTGTAGCTAGGATTAATGTTTCCTGAAAGAAAATACCTTTCTTTAAAATCTATTGTTTCTTCGTTTACTTTTTGATACGTTTAAGTTGCTTCCCTTTTGTGTAGGCGGATCTATGCATAGTGTTGAGGGATTACACGATCCTGTAAATTTTAATAGAGATCTTATATATATATATAAAATGATCAATTTAAATTATTTGGAATCCTGAACACTAGCATGTAGGAGACATTAGTTGAGCAAAATATCGGTACCCACATCGCGTTAAAATTCAGGATCCACCTATTAACCTGATATTGTAATCTATAAAATAGGATAATAACATGCTATAGCTGGTTAAATCGCACTTATAAAAATTATTTACAACTTGTAGCGTATTTAAGTTAAATATTATTCTGGTTGCCTTTTTTCTGAACAATGTTCATGTTGTTCTTAAAACTAAATGATCAGTTTGAGGTGGGAGTTATACTTTTGTCAAATAAATATTAAGAGGAACCTAATATTATATAAATATTAGAGATTAATAAGGAGGAACAGCAACACTTAAATATATAGTTAATTATCTATATCAGTTTTAACATTTAAATTTATCAGCAAAAGAACACGATATTTCCAGGATCTAAAGTTTATGAATTTATGGGGATCTCAAATTAATACTATGGTAACAATTGAGTTCATATTTAAAAATAAATAAATATATATATATATAATATTAACAAAAGTTACTGAATTTATATAAATCTGTAACCCCTCGTATATACTAAAATCTGCGACGAGTTGCTATCTTCGGAATTGGAGCTTGGATTGTGTGGAAATAAAATGAGATTTTGTGAAGTGGAGATGTGATTGAAAACTGAAATAACCAGAATATGCTGGAATCACCGGTTGATGTTCTAGAACTTTTCTCAAACTAGCAAAGATGCACATGAGAAATGACGTGTTAATTATTTACCTTTGCAAATAATTTTCTAATTTTAATTACTTGGTGCGAATTAATAAAAAAAATAAAAAAATAAAATAAAAATAATATATATATATATATATATATATATATATATATATATATATATATATATATATATATATATATATATATNGGAAATCAATAGTCTGTTAAAGAACTTTCTACAATAATTAATAATGTTGTTAATCAATACCGTTAGATCTCGTGGTGGAGGAGGTATTGTAAGCGAAGGTTGATCTGCTCAAGAAACGAAAAATATTAAAGGTTGATCACGACAAGGTAAATGTTATTCTCGAATTTTATGGTAGATCTATCTTCGCGTGTGATACCTCTGCCATAACATAGACATAGAATTATCACTATTGGTTTTAATCCAATAATTACCTCTCATTTTTTTTTTTGCCTAAGAAGACTTTGATTTAAACATAATTAAGATACATTGGTTTGAACTGGACGGTATGTCAGAGTTTCAATTACATCAAAAGCTAAACGGATTAGATAAAAGTTGGTGAATTTTTAAAAAGTAAAATATCATTTGATTGTAGATCCGGTCTTTTCTTCCCATACTTGGCTAAATCCTCTGCCACTTGCTACACCCCATGTTTTTGTACGTGAGAGTACGTTGTAAGTCAGTTGATGTAAGCTCAGAAGTAAGATTATATTTGGAAGCACATAAATTAAGTTAATCATGTTACCTTGGAGGTTATAAATATTTAAGATCATGAATAATGAGTACCAAGAGGGTTGGAAAACTTAGAAGCTAAACCAATTGAAGAAAATAAGTTTCGTCGAAAGTAGACGAGTTTGGAATGTTATAACATGTACTTTAGGGTGAAACTATGGTTCATACATGATAAGGAGGTTATGCTATGAGTTATGTTTGATGTATGATGGTCGTGTGCTACGTTTTGAAGTCAAGCAAGTTGTGGAATAAAAGTTGGCAAAGGTCTTCACAAATTACATTCATAATGTGCTGAAAATTATGTCAAATATAACTGAGATTTTATCCCAATATTCTTGGAATTATTGGATGACATACCAACCAAATTGAAGATCTATGAGTCTAGTTTCAAATGCATTAAACCGTTCACTAATATGACATAGGAGTAGAGATATATTTGCAGTTTCGCGAGATTGCGCAGACATCATAAGTAACAAGTATGCATTATGTTAATCGAAGGTGCAACTACCTTACGTCACTCCGAAAGGTTTAGAGCGTGATTCCACGAGTCTAGCATGCATTATATATAATATCTATTTTACTCTACCGAGCCGCGCTATAGTCGTCAGGGTACGACACCTATTGTGCAACCACTGATCAGTTGGGTTTACCAAGCTCCATGTGGCCGAGTACGATTCTACTGTGACTTATAATGGCCCGGTATGTTTTTACCGAGTCCTCTACGAGGCCGGGTATGATATGATGATGATAATGATGCCCATAGAGGCGAATGTTTTTAAAAGATTATATATATATATATGTATCACACATTTCATGTCACTATCTCTTAGAGGCACTCAGATGCTACATGTTGTATCTCTTATATTTCTCTTTACATTACTGTTCTTATTTATGCTTTTCTGCCTTACATACTCAGTACTTTATTCGTACTGACGGCTCTTTTACCCGGGGATGCTTCGTTTCATGCCCGCAGGTCCCGATAGACAGGTTGACAGTCCTCCTAGTAGGCTATTATCTCAGTGGAAGGTGTTGCTGCACTCCACTTGCTCCAAAGTTGCCTATTATGAGTAGTTTAATAATAAGGGCTTGGTTCCAGGGAAGATAAACCCTAGTTTTATCAGTTTTAGTGATGGGGATGAAGTGAGAGTGATTGGTGAGGTTATCTGTTTCATCTCTAGGGTAGGTTTATTTAAAAATTAAGCTTCGAAATCAGTATGCATGGTGGTAGGATTGGGGAAGAGTTTGTCTCGAAAACTTATATTTTTCAAGTATAGCTGACATATTGGTTGAGTAATCTGATTTTGGTTTGTGAGTGCTTCGATTCAATTGATCAATTTCTTCTTCTGACATTTATTGTTCTTGCTCTGCTTGCATGTTGTTGATTGGCTAGGGTAACTTTCTCACTTTAGTTTTCTAGTACCTCTCATACTGAAACACTCAGTTTGTGAAAATGGACCAACACTCTAGTACCGATAAACAAAAAAATGTCATTCGTTTTCCGATAGAAATCAGTGGCATAACACGATAACTATGATGCTTATAGTTTCATGTTATGTTCGATGTGTACAAAGTATTGCTGTAATTTTCATGCTTATATGAAACATACTTCTCACGTTATGTCGCTGGACTTCCATCTGAAAAAGAATGACTTCTTCTATATAGGTGATTGCAACGTGGAAAAAATGGTGGTAAACGAAAAGGATTGGCTAATGGATCTATATATGTGGGTGGAAGGAGGGTGTGAATTTATTTTTTGACCAAAAAAGATAGCACAAATTCAATTGAAGTAATCTAGAAATCAAATTGTATATTCTCTCTTTTGGAAATTCATTAATGCTAATAATTAACCTTCTTTTCATTCTTGATAGTAAGTCACTATATTTTGTGGCCGTCTTTAAATTACATTGATATTACATTAGTTCTTTTTTCATATAAAAATTTAAGAAAACAACCTTGCTAGTGTTTTTTCCCATTTAAATCAAAGGCTATATTTTTTTCCATTTAAATCAAATTTACCTTATATTTGAGTGGTTATAAAACTGGCGGAATGTACAATTTTTCGCCCTAATTTTTTTTTTCCTAATCTCGTGAGGATCATCTTAGCTGATTTTAAACGTAAATCAAACATAACTCAGTCCACCGTATGAAATTAAAATATTCTGATATTATACGAAAATTATAAGTTGCAAACTATTTTGCATAAAAAATGACATGAAAGAGTAATTTTTATTTATTAAATTGCCTTTATTTTTGTTGTTGCGGAATATCGTGGATTAACTAGCACACAATCACACACAAAGCAAATAGAGAAAAAAAATCAACACAAGGATTTAACTAGGTCCGGCTAAGCCTAATCCCCGGGACAAAAGCAGAGAGAGTTTACCACTATGAATGAGAAGAAAAACACAATACAATCTATAAGACTCAACTACAACCCCTATATATAGATCCCAAATAGTCCCAAGCCCATATGAGAAAAGTTTCCCAATTTGACAATGTCTTTTCCTAAACCTATAGGGATTATGATTTTCCTAAAAATACAAGGAAATAATTCAAGTCACAGAATAACAAATCTTCCCTTTGGCTTGAATTCTCTTCATCAATAGGGACAACGTCTCTCTACCTTGCCCTCAACTCTCGCAAGGACTCTATCCATTTCCGCACACATCAACCAAGTCTAGGCAACACCTAAACTTGTTAAGAGACTCAATCTCTTTAGTCATAGCACTAATCCGTCAATTTGGTTCTGTACTCTGAATAGCTTCTGAGTAGCTATAACACTCAAATGCATCAACAGTCTCTGCAACTGCCAAAGCAAATTCCACTGGATTCGTATATCCAAGAAGATTTCCATCAACTACGTTTACAAACCTTTGCGGTCGGTTGATCACTCTCTTATCTTTGCCTGTTGCAATGCTATATAGTGGTTTTTGCGCAGGTGCATCAACATTATCATCTTGATCAATATTTTGCACCTCCTCCACTTCCTCTACTTTAGAACTACTGGACTGAGCTAGTGGAGATTCAATTTCTAGCTCTATGCGGTCACTGACACCACGATCTATTTCTGCTATTGCCTTCTTCATCTGACTGTCCAGTGAGGCAGATTCATTGAATGTTACATCCCTACTGATAATTAGCCCTGGAGTCTTTTGACCTGTGCACCACAACCTATAACCTTTCACTCTAGTTGCATACCCTAGAAATATGCACTTCTTTTCCCTCGACTCAAGTTTTTCATCCCTCACATGAGCATAAGCAGGACAATCAAATATCCTTAAATTTGAATAATCAGCAAGCCAACCGGACCATACCTCAAAAGGAGTGTTGAACTCAATAGCTGTGGATGGAGATCTGTTGACCAAATAACAAGTTGTATTGATTGCTTCAACCAAAATATCTTTGGTAACACATGAGTGTGAAGGAATGCTTCCTGCCCTATCACAAAGCATTCTGTTCATACGTTCTACAACACCATTTTGTTGTGGTGTTCCGAGACAAGTGCGGTGTCTCACTACGTCCTATCTACTACAGAAATTATCGAACTCAAAATTGTAAAATTTTAACCCATTGTCAGTTCAAAGACGCTTAACTTTTCTTTCCGTCTGCCTCTCAACCATCGTCTTCAGGAAAATCCTAATTGCCTTCTATAAACCTTGTAATACCAGTGACTATTTCATCCTAATCTTCTATAGACAGAAACTAGAACTCCCGTCAAATTTCTCTACTTTGTACTTTGTTGAAGATGATGAAGATACCTTAACCTTAGATTGCATGTAGAAACCCGAACCTTACTCTGATATCAGTTAATGTGGAATATCGTGGGTTAACTAGCACACAATCACACACAAAGCAAATAGAGAAGAAAAATCAACACAAGGATTTAATGAGGTTCGGCTAAGCCTAATCCTCGGGACAAAAGCAAAGAGAGTTTTCCACTATGAATGAGAAGAAAAGCACAGTACAATCTATAGGATCCTCAACTACAACCCTTATACATAGATCCCAAATAGTCCCAAGCCTATAAGAAAAAGGTTTCCTAATTTGACAAGGAGTATAGGTTTTCCTTTCACAAATCTATTAGGACAATAAATTTTCCTAAACCTATAGAGATTGTGATTTTCCTAAAAATACAAGAAAATATTTCAAGCCACAAAATAACATTTATTTACTGTTTTTACTTTTGAACAGAAAGGCTTAAGATTTAGAATGCAGGGAGCATGTCATATGATCCATTTCTATGTCACCAGCATCCGCATACTAAATCATTCGGGTGAACTAATCCATACATGGATACTCATCCATAAAAAAAACAAAAATAAGCCTTTTCAACATATACACCCATTTATATTCCTAATAAATATTTGAAAAGCCTTTTTCAGACATAATCATTTTCAATGATTAAAATCATGCATGAAACATAACTTTTAAATCAACCATTTTCCATAATTATAAGTATATAAAGATAAAAATATTTCTTTCATGTTTTTCATATAAATAGTTCTCGATTACAACCTCAAAGTAATAATAACTGTCTATGAATTCTTTAACACACGAGAAAAATAAACACTCGGGACATTCCCAATTAAAAGAAAATAAGGATAATATGACAATTAACCACAAAATAGAAGTGATGTATCACCGTATACCTTAGAAAGAGAGTCATTTCAGCCATGTCCGCTCCTTACGTACCACAACTCACGCTGAAACATGTAAAGTAAGTGGAACCCTTAAGAGGAGCCCGGGAGGTCTGAGTAAATCATCACATACTGAATAAGTGTTATAGACTCTCTCCAACTCAAGTTCCTGACAAGTCTTTATAAAAATAATGCAACAAATATTCGATATAAAGCGGTAAATAGTTATACCACTACCGGGGGGTTTCTTCAAGTTCAGGAAGTTTGGGCATATGTGGAGACGTGTCCTCGTCTCCCGGGAGTTCCAGATCAGCAGAGGAGTCAGGCCACGACTTCAGCACCAGTTACTTCACCCCCCGCCCAGCAAGCTCGGGGTGAGGCCCAGTTAAGTAGGGGTCGCCCTAGAGGGGGAGGCCGATCAGGTGGTGGCCAGGACCGATTCTATACTATTCTTCCTAGACCAGATAATGTTGCTTCAGACACATTGATCACATGCATTGTCTCAGTATGCTACAGGGATGCTTCTGTACTATTTGACACTAGTTCCACTTATTGGTAAGTATCATCAAGCTTTACGCATTATCTTGATATGCCTCGTGAGTCCTTAGTTTCATCTATTCATGTCTCTACGCTGGTGGGCGATACCATTGTTGTGGACAATGTATATCGATCGTGTGTGGTGACAATTGGCGGATTGGAGACTAGAGCTGATCTCTTATTGCTTAGCATGGTCGATTTCGACGTGATCTTGGGTATGAACTAATTGTATCTATGTCATGCTATTATGGATTGTCACGCTATTACCGCGACATTGAAAATGCCGGGGTTGCCAAGGATCGAGTGGAGAGGTTCTCTAGATTATGTTCCCAACAGGGTGATTTCATATTTGAAGGCCCAACAGATGGTTGGGAAGGGATGTTTGTAATATTTGGCCTTTGTGAGGGATGTTGGTGCTGATACCCCTACTATTGATTCTGTTCCGGTGGTGCGAGACTTTCCGCATGTGTTTCCTACATACCTGCTGAGCATGCCATCCGACATGGATATTGACTTTGGTACTGACTTGGTGCTGGGCACTCAACCCATTTCTATTCCTCCGTATTGTATGGCACCGACTGAGTTGAAGGAATTGAAAGAGCAACTTCAGAAACTTTTTGATAAGGGGTTTATTAGGCCTAGTGTGTCGCTTTGGGGTGCACCGATTATGCTTTTGAAGAAGAAGGATGGTACTATGCGGATGTGCATCGACTATAGGCAGTTGAACTAAGTTACAATCAAGAACAAGTATTTTTGCCACGTATTGATGATCTATTTGGCTAGCTTTAGGGAGCAATGTTGTTCTCCAATATTTCAAGCCAGAAAATAATATTTATTTACTGTTTTTACTTTTGAACAGAAAGGCTTAAGATTTAGAATGCAGGGAGCATGTCATATGATCCATTTCTATGTCACCAGCATCCGCATACTAAATCATTCGGGTGAACTAATCCATACATGGATACTCATCCATAAAAAAAACAAAAATAAGCCTTTTCAACATATACACCCATTTATATTCCTAATAAATATTTGAAAAGCCTTTTTAAGACATAATCATTTTCAATGATTAAAATCATGCATGAAACATAACTTTTAAATCAATCATTTTCGATAATTATAAGTATATAAAGATAAAAATAATTCTTTCATGTTTTTCATATAAATAGTTTTAGATTACAACCTCAAAGTAATAATAGCTGTCTATGAATTCTTTAACACACGAGAAAAATAAACACTCGGGACATTCCCAATTAAAAGAAAATAAGGATAATATGACAATTAACCACAAAATAGAAGTGATGTATCACCGTATACCTTAGAAAGAGAGTCATTTCAGCCATGTCCGCTCCTTACGTACCACAACTCACGCTGAAACATGTAAAGTAAGTGGAACCATGAAGAGGGGCCCGGGAGGTCTGAGTAAATCATCACATACTCAATAAGTGTTATAGACTCTCACTAACTCAAGTTCCTGGACAAGTCTTTATAAAAATAATGCAACTAATATTCGATATAAAGTGGTAAATAGTTATATCAATCATGGTCTTTATCATTTTTAAACGAAAATATAAGTGAAAAGTAAACCTTGATATAAATTTTTAGAACATCTATGTCAATTCCAGATTTTAATAAAAATCATACTAAATTATTTTCAATTGCATTTAGTCATTAAAATCACTTTCGGCTCCTTAATCCTAAAAGTAAGAAAATCCCCTCTTACCTTATACCGGAAGCACTATACTGACACCGATATAAGAATAACGTCAACTAGGTGATCAACCAAGCAACAAGATGATATACCCTACTTGCTCAGGTCGTCTCATCATATGTCGTAAGAATCGACTCGGCCATACTAGTAAAGCACATTTGCCCATGGTAGGGGACTTATCCCAAAGGTTTCGGCCTAGCCTTGGAATGCGTCCTTATACCGACACAATACTTCATTGGTAATTAACTCAACATTTGAATCATTCTTGATGATTTTCTCTAGTAACTCCCAAAATAGAATAACACGCTAACTATAGGACTCAAAATATCGTAAATACTCGGCAAGTACTGCCCATTTTTACCTTGAAAATATGTAACATATAATGTAATTTTGCAATAAGAATAAAGCTTTTAGAAACATGAGAACAATCCCATTTCTTTTTTAAACCAAATGCTATTTTACACATTTAGCGTTAAAACTTAAATACCATCAAAATATTATTTAATCCAAATAGCATTTCAACACCACATTTTGACAAAGAATTTTGAAATCTCAATTTAAATTTCATTTCTTGCTTTTAACATCAAAATAAATTTTTAATAAAACTTATAACATTTCACCTCAAGCATTGTCTCTCCAATAAATTTCAAAACGAGAATTTTATTCAAGAAAATTATTCATAAAACCAAATGACACTTTCTATGCATCATAATTTATAACACATAATGGAATCTGCACTTGCTCGTCCCACAAGCACGGGTTCACATTTACAATCAATTTATACAAAGTCATGTATTTAGAGAAAATCCCTCAAATAAGAGTATGTCTAATAAACTTACCTCAAGTCGCTTTTCAAATCTTACCCCAAAAGTTCAAGGAGTGAATACTTCATAGTCTACATATACGAGCTCACATATATCAATAAACACGTCACGATTGTTGAATTTTTTAAATTAAAACAAAAGGAGGCGTGAAAAGAAAATGGTGGGAAAAGAAATTGAGGGAAATAAAATTTTGAATTAGTCCCTTTTACAAAGGAACTTTATCCCTCTAACGACCCGGCTGGTAGTTTTGAGTGTTGTAGACCCATTCCCCGATCTACTGCTCAATTTATGCTTATTAGTTACTATGTGACTTGCAGGGATAGTTGATTCAATTCCGGGGATGTTTCGGAATGTGATAAGACACTTAATCTCAAGGATTGAATGCTTAAGTTGAAATGGTGGATCAGATGTGAATTATGTGTAAATGGCTCCGAAATAGAGTTTTGATTGTTCCGATAGCTCCATTGGATAATTTTGGAATTAAGATTGTGTCCGGATAGTGATGTAGAGGTCCGTAGTTGAATTAGTCTTGAAATGGCAAAAAATGAAAAATTAGAAGCTTTGGAAATTTAGAAAATTTGATCGAGAGTTAACTTTGGGGTTATCGGGCTCGGATTTTGGTTCCGGGAGTTGGAGTAGGTCCGTTGTGTTTTTTTTTTTTTTACTTATGTGCAAAATTTGAGGTCAACCAGACTTGATTTGATAGGTTTCGGCGTTGAATGTAGAGGTTGCAAGTTCATAAGTTCATTAGGCTTGATCCATGCGCGATTCGTGATTTTAGCGTTGTTGATGTGATTTGAAGCTTCGAGCGAGTTCATATAATATTTTAGGACTTATTAATATGTTTAATTGTGGTCTCGGGGGCCGCAAGTGGAATGGTTAATGGAGTGAAATTTTGACTTGGGAGACTGTTGGAACCTGTTGGTGTGGAGTGTCTGGTTTCCTTCTATGCGATCAAGAAGTTAGGTCTGCAATCGCGAATGAGTGTTGGTCACTGACGAAATATTTCTCTATGCATTTGAGAGAAGGAGTACGCGATCGTGTAGCTGGAGCAGTCAATGCATCTCGAACACGTGGGAGGAGCCACAATTGAGAAGAGGAAATGAAGAGGAGCTGGTCACGTGCGTTGCTATATGCGAACGAATGTGTGTTTCTGCGATCGCGTGGGTCTGGAGAGGTAGTATATCACGTTTGTGTGGACTTGTCTGCGTTCACATAGGGACTGAGTTTGGAAACTTAAGATTTTTTCTTCGCGTTTGCGAAGCATTTCCCGCGATCGAGAAGAAGGTATAGTTGGGCAAACTTAAATAATTCAAAAACGAGGGTTTGAGTTCATATGACAAATTTGATTTTGGGAGCTCGGTTGGAGGCGATTCTTGGAGAGATTTCAAGGGAGTGACTGGGGTAAGTGATTCTTACTTAGTTTTGGTTAATTCCATGATTATATCTTTGATTTTATTGTTTAATTAGTGATTTGGGTTAGAAAATTGGGAAAAAATGGAGAAAACTTCTTCGGCCGAATTTTTGGGATATGAATGAGATTTTGGTATCGGATTTGAGTAATTTTGGTATGGTTGGACTCGTGGTTGAATGAGTGTTCAAATTTTGTAACTTTCATCGGATTCAGATACATGGGCCCAGGGATTAACTTCTGAGTTGACTTTTTGACTTTTGATTTAGAACTTAGTATTTTTGTATGGAATTGATTCCTTTAGCTCGTGTTGATTATACCGAATTGTTTGTGGGGTAGATTCGATGCATTCAGAGGCCGATTCTCGATGAAAGGGCTTGTTGGAGTAGATATTTGCTCGATTTTAGGTAAGTAAGACGTATAAACTTGGTCCAGAGGGTACGAAACCCTGAATTACATGTTATGTGATTGATGTTGAGGTGACACACATGTTAGGTAACGGGTGTGTAGGAGTGAACGGTAGGAATATTAACTTGTTCAATTCCATGGAAATTTATAGTTGATTAATATTATCGTTACCCGTATTTCACCATGTGTTAGAGAAGTTGAGCTGCCAAACATGTTAGAAGTCATGCTTAGGCTACTTGTTGGTACTGCTGGGGAACCACAAAGGCCGTGTCACATGTTGAATTATTTGCTTAATTTTCCATTTTTTACTCAGTCACTGCTATTAGTTGTATGTTATATCTCAGTCTCTGTTATCCTTTATTGATACATTATATCATCATTATTTAGGCTGATTATCATGATTCTTGTGAGCCCGAGATACTGAGAGATTGATGACTGAGCAAGGCCGAGGGCCTGATTGTGAATATATTTATGGGATCGGGCTGCATGACACAACATGTTTATTTATTTATGCCAGGATTGGCTTATTATTTCCCTTGGGATGGAATTTCCCCTCCGGAGTCTGCACATCCACAGTGGGTGCAGGTACCTATTGAGTGCGAGTGCCGAGCGATTGGGAGGATTGGGTGAATGTGAGGAATGAGTGACTGTGAGAATGGAGTGAATGGGAGGACTGAGTGACTGATAATTTGAGATTATGCATATGATTTTGTTACTAGTTTTATACTTCAATTGGCATGTATAACTGTCATGTACATATCGAGATGTATCATATCGTGTTTCAATTGAACTTGACATGATTTACCTGTTTGGGTTTTAACTGTTTAACTTGGAAGCATGCGTATATTTCTGTCCTGTAGTATTGTAATTGAGTTGTACCTATGAAGCTCGTCATTGATTTTATCCCAATAGTTAGACATGTTACTTACTGAGTTGGTTGTACTCACGCTACACCATGCACTTCGTGTGCAGATCCATGTATTTATGTACACGGTGGCTGTTGATTATCAGAGTTACGGAGCAGAAATTATCGAGGTAGTTGCCCTAACATCCGCATACCTTGACTCTCCTCCCCTATCTCTCAGTCTTATTTATTCATTTTTAGTTTGTCTTAGACAGTATTTTAGACTTGTATTGTATAGATGCTCGTGCACTAAGTGACACCCTGATTTTGGAAAACTTATGATTTGAGATGTGACATTTTATTTAGTTTATGAGATCTTTTACTAATTTAAAACATGTTTAAGTATATTATTAATTTGAAAGTGTGGGAGGTGTCTGAGTTGTCGGCTTTCCTACTACCATGATAGGCGCTATAACGACAAGTTGAATTTTGGGTCGTGACAAGTTAGTATCAGAGTCTCATTCTTGATGATTTTCACTAGTAACTCCCAAAATATTTAAAATAATCAAATAGAATAACACCCTAACTATAGGACTCAAAATATCGTAAATACTCGGCAAGTACTGCCCATTTTTACCTTGAAAATATGTAACATATAATGTAATTTTGCAATAAGAATAACGCTTTTAGAAACATGAGAACAATCCCATTTCTTTTTTAAACCAAATGCTATTTTACACATTTAGCGTTAAAACTTAAATACCATTAAAATATTGTTTAATCCAAATAGCACTTCAACACCACATTTTGACAAAGAATTTTGAAATCTCAATTTAAATTTCATCTCTTGCTTTTAACATCAAAATAAATTTTTTAATAAAACTTATAACATTTCACCTCAAGCATTGTCTCTCCAATAAATTTCAAAACGAGAATTTTATTCAAGAAAATTATTCATAAAACCAAATGACACTTTCTATGCATCATAATTTATAACACATAATGCAATCTGCACTTGCTCGTCCCACAAGCACGGGTTCACATTTACAATCAATTTATACAAAGACATGTATTTAGAGAAAATCCCTCAAATAAGAGTATGTCTAATAAACTTACCTAAAGTCGCTTTCCAAATCTTACCCCAAAAGTTCAAGGAGTGAATACTTCATAGTCTACATATACGAGCTCACATATATCAATAAACATGTCACGATTGTTGGATTTTTTAAATTAAAAGAAAAGGAGGCGTGAAAGGAAAATGGTGGGAAAAGAAATTGAGGGAAATGAAATTTTGAATTAGTCCCTTTTACAAAGGAACTTTGTCCCTCTAACGACCCGGCTGGTCGTTTTGAGTGTTGTAGACCCATTCCCCCATCTATTGCTCAATTTATGCTTATTAGTTACTATGTGACTTGCCGAGATAGTTGATTCAATTCCGGGGATGTTTCGGAATGTGATGAGACACTTAATCTCAAGGATTGAATGCTTAAGTTGAAAAGGTGGATGAGATGTGAATTATGTGTAAATGGCTCCGAAATAGAGTTTTGATTGTTCCGATAGCTCCATTGGATAATTTTGGAATTAGGAGTGTGTCCGGATAGTGATGTAGAGGTCCGTAGTTGAATTAGTCTTGAAATGGCAAAAAATGAAAAATTAGAAGCTTTGGAAATTTAGAAATTTGTTCGAGAGTTAACTTTGGGGTTATCGGGCTCGGATTTTGGTTCCGGGAGTTGGAGTAGGTCCGTTGTGATTTTTTTACTTATGTGCAAAATTTAAGGTCAATCAGACTTGATTTGATAGGTTTCGGCGTTGAATGTAGAGGTTGAAAGTTCATAAGTTCATTAGGCTTGATCCATGCACGATTCGTGATTTTAGCGTTGTTTGATGTGATTTGAAGTTTCGAGCGAGTTCATATAATATTTTAGGACTTATTGATATGTTTAATTGTGGTCTTGGGGGCCTCAAGTGGAATGGTTAACAGAGTGAAATTTGGACTTGGGAGACTGTTGGAACCTGTTGGTGTGGAGTGTCTGGTTTCCTTCTATGCGATCGCGAAGTTAGGCCTGCAATCGCGAAGGAGTGTTTGTCACTGAAGAAATATTGCTCTATGCATTCGCGAGCAGGAGTACGTGATCACGTAGCTCGAGCAGTCAATGCATCGCGAACACGTGGGAGGAGCCACGTTTGAGAAGAGGAAATGAAGAGGATCTGGTCACGCGAGTTGCTCTATGCAAACAAATGTGTGTTTGTGCGACCGCATGGGTCTGGAGAGGTAGTTCATCACGTTTGCGTGGACTTATCTGCGTTCCCATAGGAATTGAGTTTGGAAAATTAAGATTTGTTCTTCGCGTTCGCGAAGCATTTCCCGTGATCGAGAAGAAGGTATAGTTGGGAAGTCTTAAATAATTCAAAAACGAGGGTTTGAGTTCATATGACAAATTTGATTTTGGGAGCTCGGTTGGAGGCGATTCTTGGAGAGATTTCAAGGGAGTGACTGGGGCAAGTGATTCTTACTTAATTTTGGTTAATTCCATGATTATATCTTTGATTTTATTGTTTAATTAGTGATTTGGGTTAGCAAATTGGAAAAAAATAGAGAAAACTTCTTAGGCCAAATGTTTGGGATATGAATGAGATTTTGGTATCGGATTTGAGTAATTTTGGTATGGTTGGACTCGTGGTTGAATGAGTGTTCGAATTTTGTAACTTTCATCTGATTCAGATACATGGGCCCAGGGGTTTGCTTCTGAGTTGACTTTTTGACTTTTGATCTAGAACTTAATATTTTTGTATGGAATTGATTCCTTTAGCTCGTGTTGATTGTACCGAATTATTTGTGGGGTAGATTCGATGTATTCAGAGGCCGATTCTAGAGGCAAGGGCGTGTTGGAGTAGATATTTGCTCGATTTGAGGTAAGTAAGACGTATAAACTTTTTCCAGAGGGTACGAAACCCCGAATTACATGTTATGTGATTGATGTTGAGGTGACACACATGTTAGGTAACGGGCGTGTAGGAGTGAAAGGTAGGAATATTAACTTGTTCAATTCCATGGAAATTTATAGTTGATTAATATTATCGTTACCCGTATTTCACCATGTGTTAGAGAAGTTGAGCTGCCAAACATGTTAGAAGTCATGCTTAGGCTATTTGTTGGTACTGCTGGGGAACCACAAAGGCCGTGTCACATGTTGAATTATTTGATTAATTTTCCATTTTGTACTCAGTCACTGCTATTAGTTGTATGTTATATCTCAGTCTCTGTTATCCTTTATTGATACATTATATCATCATTATTTAGGCTGATTATCATGATTCTTGTGAGCCCGGGATACTGAGAGATTGATGACTGAGCAAGGCCGAGGGCCTGATTGTGAATATATTTATGGGATCGGGCTGCACGCTGCAACATGTTTAATGATTTATGCCAGGATTGGCTTATTATTGCCCTTGGGATGGAATTTCCCCTCCGGAGTCTGCAAAACCAAAATGGGTGTAGGTACCTATTGAGTGTGAATGCCGAGCGATTGGGAGGATTGGGTGACTGAGAGGAATGAGTGGCTGTGAGGACCGAGTGAATGAGAGGATTGAGTGGCTGATAATTTGAGAGTATGCATATGATTTTGTTACTAGTTTTATACTTCAATTGGCATGTATAACTGTCATGTACATAACGAGATGTATCATATCGTGTTTCAATTGAACTTGACATGATTTACCTGTTTGGATTTTAACTGTTTAACTTGAAAGCATGCCTACATTTCTGTACTGTAGTATTGTAATTGAGTTGTACCTATGAAGCTCGTCACTGCTTTTATCCCAATAGTTAGACATGTTACTTACTGAGTTGGTTGTACTCACGCTACACCATGCACTTCGTGTGCAGATCCATGTATTTCTGGACACGATGGCTGTTGATTATCAGAGTTACCGAGCAGAAATTATTGAGGTAGCTGCCCTAACATCCGCATACCTTGACTCTCCTCCCCTATCCCTCAGTCTTATTTATTCATTTTTAGTTTTTCTTAGACACTATTTTAGACTTGTATTGTATTGATGCTCGTGCACTCAGTGACACCCTGATTTTGGAAAACTTATGATTTGAGATGTGACATTTTATTTGGTTTATGAGATCTTTTACTTATTTAAAACATGTTTCAGTATATTCTTAATTTGAAAGTGTGGGAGGTGTCTGAGTTATCGGCTTCCCTACTACCATGATAGGCGCTATAACGACAAGTTGAATTTTGGGTCGTCACAAGTTAGTATCAGAGTCTCACGAGTCATGAACTGGTTTAGTAGAGTCCTGCGGATCGGTATGGAGATGTATGTACTTATCTTCGAGAGGCTGCTGAACCCTTAGGAACACTTCACATTCTTATATTCTTGTCGTGCGAATATGTTGATTCCGGGAACTAAGCTTCTGTTATTCTATTCTCTCATAAATGGTGAGGACTCATGCTACCGGAGCGGACGAACAACCACCAGTAGCACCTGCTAGGGCCACGAGGCTGGGGTCGCGGTAGGGGTCGCAGTAGGGGCAGAGGTGCAACTCGTACACCAGCTAGAGCAGCACCTGCAGATCCACCAGTTTCTCCAGCTCAGGAGCAGGTTCCAGATGTGGTTGAGACTCCCGCCGCCCGTACTCCAGAGCAGGTTTGCAGGGACTTCAGAATTCAGGTGGTACTACTAGCCTAGCCGGTTGCAGATGCTCAGGCCCAAGTGGGCCCTGTTATGAGTGAGGATGAGCAGAAGAGACTTGATATATTTAGGGGACTCCTCCACCATTCAGTGGGGCTGAGTTAGAGGATGCCCAAGACTTCTTGGATAGGTGCCAGTGGATTCTTGTACAACGGGTATTCTGGAGACCAATAGCGCTCATTAACTGTTTTCAATTTACTAGGTCTGCCTTTAGATAGTGGGATGACTATGAGAGGAGCATGCCAGTTAGTGCTGCACCACTTTCATGGCATGAGTTCTCGGTCCTCTTCTTGGAGAAGTTTGTGCCACAGACCTGTAGGGAGGAGCTGAGGCTGTTCGAGTAGCTATGTCAGGATGGCATGTCTCTGACCAAGTATGAGATAAGATTTTCAAAAGTTATCTCATCACGTAGTTTGGATGGTTCCCATTGAGAGGGAGAGGATTAAGAGGTTCATTGATGGCTTCAATTATCATATGCGTATTATTATGACTCGGGAGAGTGTATATGGTGCTTGGTTCAACAAGCTGGTTGATATTGCTCGGCGGATAGAGATGGTCCGTAGTTAGGAGAGTGAGGAGAGAGAGGCAAAGATGCCTCATGGTTGGGGTGGTTTCAGCGGTGCTCCTTCTAGGGGTTAGTTCCACCACAGTAGGGGTCGTCCTTATAGGCCCGCTCAGATGGCTCGTCCAATTCATCGTAGTGCATCATCCAGCCATGGTTCATATAGTGCTCCTCTGGGTCAGTCATCTCTCAATGCCCTCCCAACTCAGAGTTCGTCTCGTGCTCTATCGGTTCAAGGTTCATCTGTGTTGGGTTCTTCTAGCAGTTATTCTGGTACTCGGGTCCCGATTCAGTCCACACCACCACTACCGGGGGGTTTCTTAAAGTTCAGGAAGTTTGGGCATATGTGGAGACAGTGTCCTCATCGCCCGGGAGTTCCAAATCAGCAAAGGATTTAGGACACGACTTCAGCACCAGTTACTTCACCACCCGCCCGGCCAGCTCGAGGTGAGGGCCAGTTAAGTAGGGGTCGCCCTAGAGGGGGAGGCCGATCAGATGGTGGCCAGACCCGATCCTATACTATTCTTGCCAGACCAGATGATGTTGCTTCAGACACATTGATCACAGGAATTGTCTCAGTATGCTACAGGGATGCTTCTGTATTATTTGACACTAGTTCCACTTATTGGTAAGTATCATCAAGCTTTACTAATTATCTTGATATGCCCCGTGAGTCCTTAGTTTCATCTATTCATGTCTCTACGCCGGTGGGCGATACTGTTGTTGTGGACAATGTATATCGGTCGTGTGTGGTGACGATTGGCGGATTGAAGACTAGAGCTAATCTCTTATTGCTTAGCATGGTCGATTTCGACGTGGTCTTGGTTATGGACTATTTATCTCTATTTAATGCTATTATGGATTGTCACGCTATTACCGCGACATTGGAAATGTCGGGGTTTCCAAGGATCGAGTGTATAGGTTCTCTAGATTATGTTCCCAATAGGGTGATTTCATCTCTGAAGGCCCAACAGATGGTTGGGAAGGGATTTTTGTCATATTTTGCCTTTGTGAGGGATGTTGGTGCTGATATCCCTACTATTGATTCTGTTCTGGTGGTGCGAGACTTTCCGCATGTGTTTCCTACATACCTGCTGAGGATGCCATCCGACATGGATATTGACTTTGGTATTGACTTGGTGCCGGGCACTCAGCCCATTTCTATTCCTCCGTATTGTATGGCACCAGCTGAGTTGAAGGAATTGAAAGAGCAACTTCAGGAACTTTTTGATAAGGGGTTTATTAGGCCTAGTGTGTCGCCTTGGGGTGCACCGATTATGCTTTTGAAGAAGAAGGATGGTACTATGCGGATGTGCATCGACTATAGGCAGTTGAACTAAGTTACAATCAAGAACAAGTATTTCTGCCACGTATTGATGATCTATTTGGCTAGCTTCAGGGAGCAATGTTGTTCTCCAAGATTTATTTGAGGTATGGATATCAGCAGTTGAAGATTCGGGACTCGGATATTCTAAAGATGAAATTTAGGATCCGTTATGGTCACTATGAGTTCCTTGTGATGTCTTTTGGGCTAACCAATGGCCCAGTAACATTCATGCACTTGATGAATAGTGTATTTCAGCCGTATCTCGACTCGTTTGTCATATTATTCATTGATGATATCCTGGTGTACTCACATAGCCTGGAAGAGCATGCCCAACATTTGAGGATTGTATTACAACGACTGAGGGATGAGAAGATTTATGCCGAGTTCTCCAAGTGTGAGTTTTGGCTTAGTTTGGTGGCGTTCTTGGGGCATGTGATGTCCAGTGAGGGGGTTAAGGTGGATCCAAAGAAGATAGAGGCGGCTCAGAGTTGGACCAGACCGTCCTCCGCTACTAAGATTTGGAGCTTTCTCGTCTTGTCCGGTTATTATCGTTATTTAACCAAAGAATTGGATTCTTAGTCAAAGCTATTTTAAGAAGTACTCGGTCTTCTGATAGCCAAAGAGATTAGCTAATAATAGGATTTAAACTTGTAAATAAGAAAGAAATAAGCTAGCATAAAAGTAAGTATATTTCAGTAGTGGTTCGAACGTGCTTATACAAGTGAGGTTTTACTCCCTTTTATAGGAATTTCTTAATATAGCGTCTACTCTTCTAATGACTGATCATTAATGACTAATAATATCATTAACGTAATGTTACTATTGGTAATCATAACTGTTGCGTGAAGATTATTTAACGTTTAGCTCATTGATTAAAGACCTTTGAATCTTCCCTTTATTCTGCCTTGGTTCATTCTGACTGTGTCTCTTCAACTCCTCAAATATACTGGAACTCCCGCGTCTAATTGTCTCGTGTACATGCTATTCCGTTCCTCTTTGCCCCGTACATTTTTCTAAACTTCTGACCAGCTATCATGTTTCCATTAACCTACGTAGATTGCCTTGTCAACAAAATTATTACATGTGTGAAGTTTATTTTTTACCAATACATATTGTCCCCCCACTTGCCATTTATTTATCAATTAAATATTTGGTAAGTGGATACTCATTTATGGAGGGAATGTTTTGCCGCTGTTTCACTCGTACCATTGCATCCGTCTCTGAATGTATGCGTCGATTGTCATTTCCATTTAATGCTAATGCCATGTGGTGTTCTCAAATTGATTCTGCAATTCGTCAACGCCTCTTAGGGCTTTTTGCGGCAGCATCAGTCACGAAGTGACAATTCTAATCATGACTTTCACATCAGTGTCTTTTTCCATTTTTTTGATGGTTGCCTCTGAATATAAATACCCCTTTTTCATGCCTTTGATTTCACGAAAGACTTCTAACTTTCCTTCGTTACTTATAAATTCCTCTTTCACGTAAATATGTCTTCCTCAAATCAAGAACCCAAGAATATTATCAATGTAGACGAATTAGCTCCTTCTTCTGCTCCAATCCGGAGTAGGAGGGGTGGTAGACTATGAAGCTTGAGTTCTACTCTTTTTAGGGGTTCTTCTTCCCCTTGCAACATTACTCCCCCACCATCTTCTAGGGCTAATGTTCTTCGTCTTCTTCTAGGGCTAAACTTCTAGATCTTCTTCTAAGAGTAGAGAACCTAATGAACCACTTCCTGAGCCAAAAGTTGATGAAATTCCTGCTGAGTTTTCTTTTGTAAAGGATAGTGAGGCCACAAGAAAACAACTTTCTTCTATGACATCTCATGATCGTGCTGATATTTACCCTACTCAAACCACTAAGGGTTTAGTTTCACTCGTGCGTAGAGATTGTTATTGGAAATCTGACTTTCCAGTCTTAGTTCCCAATGAGAATCAGAGAATAACCTCTTACAGAACTGAGTATTCTTTTGTGTATACTTACCCCTTTACTTTAGGATTCAAGCCTCCCATCGACCCTGTCATAACAGGGTTTTGTCGATTTTTTAATGTGTGCTTGGGACAGATCGGTCCTCTTATCTGGAGGGCAGTAGCATGCCTTAGATATTTGGCCACCTTTGCTTCAGTTCCTTTTACTTTTCATCATCTCATTCATCTCTATTCTCCTATGTTGTTCCGCCAAGGAGTTTTTACTCTTGCGGCTAGGAGTAAAAGAGTTTTGGTTATACCTGATGATGATAAAGATAAAGGGTGGTATGTTCAGTATGTTGCTATCCCTACTAAAGGTTTGGTAGGTGAAGAGAATCTCCCCTTCCTTGAGAAGTGGAACTTTGCACGTGAGTACAGTTTTGCTCACTTTCTTCTTTATATTTTTTTTTTATAAATCTTCAGTACCGTGACTGTTTTTTTTTTCTTGCAGCAACCATGGGAGCCGTTAATGAGGTCTCCGGTTTCCGTGGTTGGGTAGAAAAATTATTGTTGATTGCTCCAATGGAAGAAAGTTCTTGGAAGTACCTCTCAACAAGGTTTGGTTGGAAAGTGAAAACCCATGGTAGGTTTTTTTTTATATTTCCTTTCTTTCTCCTTTCAAGCTTCTCTAACCCCTTTTATTTGTCAGGGTTTCCCGCTCGTGGGGTCTCTACTGCTGCAATATCCACTTTAAAACCTTCTTTGGCCAAGTCCCAAGAAATTATTGTGAACCCCTCTTCATCAAAAAGGAAAGCAAGTGGGTCTCGGACCTTGGAAGATGAGGAAGAGCATGAGGAAGGTTCGCTGATTCGGAGGTCAATGAGAAGAAAGGTCATGTCTGACGATGAATCTGTTCTAGTTATTGATCCACCTTCCGTTCCCGAGTCAGATCTTTCCACTCCTGGAGATGCAACTCCTTCCTCTTCCAATGAATCAATTGAACAATTATTCCACTGAGGCTTTGGCACAGTTTCAGATGAAGCACCTCTTGCTATTTTTCCTCCATCTGCTCTAGTGGAACTTTCCTGTGCCGTACTTGTTGCTATTTCTGCTACCCCACCTATTCCATCCGTGGCTCCTTCATCTTCCCCTACTTCAATTCCTTCTATTGTCGAAGTAGGATCTTCCAATAGTGGGGAGATGAAGCAAATTATAATAGAGGTTCCTGCAGGAGGTAGCCTCTTAAAGAAATCAGGCCAGGCAGATGTGTGGTTGAAGCCTCTGATAGTCCTGGTTGAAAATTCTAAGTTGGAAAGTCATAGCTCCTTAACTTGATGGACGAGATTGTACACTCGTCCTTAAAGGTATCTTTAATACCGTTTCCCCTTTTTTATATATACCGTACCAATATCTGACTTCTCTCTTTGTGTAGATCAATCTTATGGGTACAAAATTGATGAAAAGGATCGTTCATATGGAGAAATTAGCGAATGACTATCATACCGAGGCTGATAACTAGAAGGAGAAATTCGAGAGTCTTCAGCCTGATATGGAGGCAGTAGAGGATGAGAAGTGTACCTTGGAGCAGCAAATCAGAGTAATTGCAGAGGAATTGCCCATCGAGAAGGCTTCATCAAGTCAAGCAGGCAAGGATAAAAACATCTTGGAGTCTTTCTTTGTGGAGCACCTTTCCCATGCTACTGAAGAGATAAGAAGCTTGAAGGCTTTGTTGGACCAGAAGGAGGCTTATGCTGGTGAACTTGTGCAATCACTTACCCAGACCCAAGAGGACCTCCGTGAATCTTCAAACAAGATTCAGTTTCTGGAAATATCTCTTGCCCCTTTGCAGGTTTCTTATAATGCTATCGTGGTTGAAAGAGATGAGCTGAGAGCCGATATTGAACAATGGGAGAAGGATTACGAGGCTCTTGAGGCTAAGGCAGCTGTTGATGTGAGTTGGGCTTATTTGAATTCCCGGCTTGACACATTGATGGAAATGGGCCAAGGAAATTTTGACTTAGAAGCTGAAATTTCCAAGACTAAGGAGACGATTGAAAAGTCTCGGCAAAGTCAAAATTTTTCATCACCTGAAGTTGAAGTTCCAATGGGTGATGAGATCGTTCCTGATGAAGCTATTGCCCAAGCCTCGCCATCTCAAGCCGCTCCTTCTGCTGATGAATATAATCCTCCCAGTGCCTAGTGAAAGTGTTTATCAACCCTTCTCTTTTTCTTTTTTGGAACAATTGGTGGTTACCCCCGGCTCCATTTGGGGGTGAAGTTTTGTTTAGTAAGTCCCCAATGACAACTTAGGGGAAACTTTGTATAAACACTGTTGGTTTAAACTAAGTTAATACTTAGTTTTTACCATTATATAATATTAATATTTACATTTCTTAGCATGACTTGTGTTTTTTAGAGTTTTCGTTTTACTCTTAAGTGTTTGCATGCTTTACGTTCGGGTTTTTATTTTACCCCTTTGGTATTTAATTTTGCATTAAAAATGCTTTAGTATTTCGTGTATTTTTGAAACAAGCACGATTTGTAAAAGAGGGCCTTTTTATGAACGACACTTAATGAAGAAGACGTCTCAACTTCATAATGGTGTAAACATACAAAAGAGAGATAGGAATTCACATGTTTTTTACGAATAATGTTTTGCAGAAAGTCTTTATATTATTCGAACTTTCGTAACATTTTACATGTGTTTGAGCATCGTCTATGACTCTTTTGTAACTATTTTCTCTTACAACAGTTTTTTGAATAAACACGGGGATATGAATTTCTTCCCGTAACTAAATTCTGCCTTTAACCTAAACATTCGTTTATATTCACGAGTGTGTTCTTTGTAGGTTTCTGAATCAGGCTTTGATTTTTTGTCTTTAGCTCTTTGATTCTACTCATAAGTTTTGACTTGTTGGGAAAAATGGATCTTCAGGATTGAACTTTGATTCTTTTGACAGTCTTCTTTGCTTCTTTCCATACTGCATATTCCACCAAGTGTTTGAGATTTGAAGAATGAAATCTCGAGCACTTGACTATTCCTTTCTTGTGGTCCTTTTCCTGAAAAGAAAAAACATACGGGACTCGAAGGTATATAATTTAGATGATGAATGCTTAACCCTTTTAAACGTCCATCAGAAAGTTTTAACCGTAGACCGGGAATTCAGTTTTTTCCTCGTTTCTATTCAGGTCTAATATCATCATCTGGTTATGGGTTAGATTTTTGCCTATCATCTAAATTGGTTAGTATAATTTTACTGTACTAAATAAAATTGAACGTAATGATACCTGACCGTGGGTATTCCTTCTCCTTAGAAGTAATATTTCTTCAAGTGAACATCGTTCCAACTTGTTGGTAAAATTTTGCCATCCATGGTTTCCAACTCATAAGCTCCTTTTTCGGCAATACCGCGCACTTTGTAGGGTCCTTCCCAATTTGGATTTAATTGTCCTGCTCCAGCCTCCTTTGTTGATTGAAAAACTTTCTTAAGGACAAAGTCCCCAATTTTGAATCTGAGGTGATCTTTTCTGTTGTAATATCGCTCTATGATTTGCTTTTGAGCTGCCATGCGTATTAAAGTAGCTTCTCTCCTTTGCTCGAGTAAATCCAGATTTGTTCTCAACTCGTTTTTGTTTGTTTCTTCTATTGCTGTTGTGAATCTCATGCTTGGTTCACCAATTTCCACTAGTATTAGAGCTTCTGATCCGTAAATAAGCGCGAATGAGGTTTCTCCCGTGGCTGTCTTTGCAATAGTTCTATAAGCCCATAATATTGCCGATAGTTCTTCAGGCCAATTTCCCTTAGATTTTTCCAATCGTTTCTTCAGATTGTTAACAATGATTTTATTTGTTGACTCAGCTTGCCCGTTAGCCACGGGATGATATGGTGAAGAACTGATTCGTTTGATTTGCCAGCTTTGGCAGAATTTTGTGATTTGAGAGCCTATGAGTTGTGGGCTATTGTCACATACAATTTCGTTTGGTACACCAAAACGGCATATGATGTTTTGTCATATGAAAATTTTCACTTCTTTTTCTCGCACATGTTTAAAAGCATCTGCCTCCACCCATCTTGAGAAATAATTTTTTAATACAAGTAAAAATCGTACCTTTGCTCTGGCTGGGGGTAGAGGTCCTACTATATCCATTCCCCATTTCATAAATGGCCAAGGTGATACAACCGGGTGTAGTAGTTATGCGGGTCGATGCATATTCTTAGCATATCACTGACATTTATCACATTTAGCTACAAAATTTTCAGCGTCTTCTTCCATCTTAGTCCAATAGTACCCTACTTTGATTAGGGTTTTGACTAAGGATCTTGCACCTGCGTGGTTCCGACAGTGTCCGTCATGTACTTCTTTCATCACGTACTTAGTTTGGTTTGGTCCAAGGCACCTTGCTAGGGGACTTCCAAACATTTTCCGATACAGAGTGTCACGAACTAGGCAGTACCGTGCAGCTTTTCAGCGAAGTGCTTGAGCTTCTTTCTTATCTTCAGGCATGGTACCATTCTACAAAAAAATTACAATTTCATTTCTCCAATCCCAGGTTAGATTATTAAATGTTACCTCATTCTTTCCTGGTCAATTGCTGAATGAAATAAGTGTATCACAATAGCATTGTCTTTATTCGTTAGATCGGTAACTGCTGCAAGATTAGCTAACGCATCTGCTTCTGCAATTTCCTCTCTAGGTACATGCATAATCTTCCATGACTGGAATTGCTTCACCAGGACTCGTGCCTTTTTGCAGTTACTGTTGCATTCAAGTGTCTCTAGCAGTATAAGTCCCCTGCATCTGGTTCACCACTAGTTGAGAGTCACTTTTGATCACGATATGCTCAATTTTGAGTTCTCGTTCTAATTCGAGTTCCGCAATGACAGCTTCGTACTCCACTTAATTGTTAGTAATGACATAACATTTAATAGCTTGCCTTATCTTTTCACCCGAAGGTGATATTAAAACAATTCCCAACCCGGCTCTTTTGATATTAGAAGATTCATAGGCGAATAGAGTCCATATACCTAGATTAGCCGCGGTAAATATTTGTAACTCTTTTTCTACTTCAGGAATTAAGCTAGTGTTAAAATCTGCGACAAAATCGGCTAAAACTTGAGACTTTATTGCAGTCCTAGGTTGATAGACTATGCCATATTCGCTTAGTTCTATTACCCTTTATCCAGTCTACCTGATAGTTCTTACTTATGCAACACGTTTCTCAAAGGATATGAAGTTACAACAGTAATTGGGTGACACTGAAAGCACAGTCCTTAACTTTCTACCTGCCATGATTAGAGTCAAGGTTAAGTTTTCTAGATGAGGATATCTAGTTTCAGCATCTAGTAAGAACTTACTTACATAGTAGATAGGAGATTTCTTACCTTTGTGCTCCCTTACCATGACTGCACTTACGGCTATTTCTGCCACAACAAGATAAATGTATAACCTTTCCCCTTCCTTTGGTTTAGACAGTAGTGGGGGATTTGATAGATAAGCCCTCAAGTCTTTAAGAGCTTGTTGACATTCTTCAGTCCATTCGAACTGAATCTGCTTCTTTAGTACTGAGAAGAATTTAAAACTCTTCTCTGAAGATCTGGAGATGACTCTTCCTAAAGCTGAAATCCTACCTGTTAATCTTTGAACTTCTTTTTTGCTCGTGAGTATATCAAGTATTTCTTCAATAGCTTTCATTTGAGCAGGATTTACTTCAATGCCTCTATTTGATACGAGAAAACCCAAAAATTTACCCGATTCGACGCCAAAGGCTAAATTTTTCTGGATTTAATTTCATGTTATACCTGCGGAGGATCTCGAAAGCAGTTGAGAGATGTTGGAAATGATCTTCTTCCTGCGTTGACTTTACCAACATGTCATCAATGTACACCTCCATTGTTTTTCCCAAGATGTTCCTGGAACATCTTGGTCACTAGCCTTTGATACGCGGTTCCAACATTTTTCAAGCCAAAAGGTATGACTTTCTAACAATAAGTCCCCCTGTTCGTAATAAAGGATGTTTTTTCCCCATCTGAGGGGTACATTTTTATCTGATTGTAACCAGAATATGCATCTGGAAAGCTTAATAATTTATGACCTGCAGTGGAATCAATCATTTGATCTATGTGCCTCTAATAGAAATGTGTCTTTTGGGCATGCTTTATTCAAATCTATATAATCTATGCATACTCTCCATTTACCATTCTTTTTAGGTACCACTACATTATTAGCTAACCAATTAGGATATTTTACCTCACGTATTAAATTGGTTTTTAAAAGTTTCTGTACCTCTTCATTGATCACTTGATTCTTGAACGATCCCTGCTTTATTTTCTTTTTCTTGATAGGTACGAAGGATGGGTCTTCATTTAGTTTATGAGTCATCACTTCTGGGAGTATACCTGTCATATCTGAATGGACCAAGCAAAAAATTTGTGTTATCTTTTAAATACTCAATTAACTTACCTCTTTTGGTCGGGCTTAGCCTTGCTCCTATGTGGATTTTTTTCTCAGGCTTAAGCTCGAACAGTGGAACAACTTCGAGTTCCTCAGTCGTTGTCTTGATATTTTTGTTCTCTTCTGGTTCTTGAATAACATCAGGTATGAAATTCATGTCCGTATGTCTTGATGCGACATCCATGGTGATTTGATTCACTATGTCTTTATCGTTTTCTTCCGTATCTGTTCGAGTTGCTCCCTCGTCTTTTGATTCTTCCGCTACTTCTTTTTTATTGGAAGGCATCACTGAGTTGATATTTCTTGAAGTCTGTTGATCACCTCGAATTTGCTGGATTCCCCATTTGGAAGGGAATTTTATTACCTTATGCAGAGTAGATGGTATTGCATCCATGTCATGGATCCATGGTCTCCACATGATTACATTATAAGCCATATCTGTATCTATAACTTGAAATTTTGTTGCCTTGACGATGCCTTCTGCATAGGTATTGAGCTCAATTTCTCCCTTTGTTATGACAGTAGAGTTGTCGAATCCGGACAAGGAACGTGATTTTGTAATTACACGGTCCCCCATTAAGATATCTTCCACAACCCTTAGAAAAATGATATTGACCGAGCTACCTGGATCAATCAATACTCTTTTCATGTTTAGTGTCATGTATAAGTAGAGATATCACCAGTGCGTCGTTATGTGGAAGTAGTAATCTATCAGCATCTGAGTCGTCAAATGAGATGTTGTCTGCCTCCAAAGTCTCATAAGTCCGTTTCTCGTGGATCAATGTGAACTTGGTCATCCTTCTTGCTGAAGTATAAGTTACGCCATTTACCTCCTCTCCTCCATTTATCACATTTACAGTTCTCTTCGGTGATGGTGGTTTTGGGGGCTCCTGCCTATTCTTCATATATGTCTGTTTACCTTTTTCACTAAACAGTTATGTTAGATAACCTTGTTTTAATAAGTGTTCTACCTCACCTTTCAATAACCTGCAGTCTGATGTTTTGTGCCCATGATCATTGTGAAATTCACACCAGAAGTCTGGGTTCCTTCTGTTTGGATTTGATCTCATTTCTTTGGGCCATCGAACTTTATCACCCATATTTCTTAATACTGTAATTAATACGGAAGTACTTACATTGAAATTAAAATCTCCAATTCTTGTATTACCTCTATTTCGCTCATCTTGATCCTTTCTAGATCTTGATGATGATGAGTGTGAGCATGTGATTTTTTACCTACCATGTATTCCTACAAAGTTCAATAAATTAATTAGTATTATAAATTTTGTTGAATTTCAGTGTTGTTTGTGAATCGTTTTTGCATTGCATAATCATAATTCATCTTTTAATATTTATAAACGATTTAAAGTTGCATAATTAGGTGAGTAACCTTAATTATTATTATCAGGAAATTACAAAATTATTATTGAAATAATTAATAACGAAATATAATTATTTGGCATAATATAGATTTAATTGATAATTGCTTAATTTAATCATTCTTTCCAACAAAATTGCAGAATTTATTAGGAGTATTAAATTAAACATCGTTACTCATGATTAACTTATCTATTAATTTATAATTAGATGAAGCTAAGTTACAATTAGTTACTATTTTTCTTTACAATTTAATTTGAATTAATTAGGTAATTAAATTAAGTTAAGAAAGGGATTAATTCGGACCTGGGCCAAAATTACCCAGGCCCAAACCCTTCTCTATACACTCAAACACCCCAGCCCAAATCCCAAACCCGGCCAGCCCTGTTACCCCCAAAATAAACCCATTTCAATTAAGGAAGCAATCCCAGCCGTTGATCTATTTTGATCCAACGGCTGGGAACTCAACATCCCTAAACTATATATCTGTCCAAACACCCCCTTACCCTCAGTTGCCAAAGTCTAACCCACCAAACCCTAGAGACCATCTCACTATACTCTCCTCTCTCTCAAACAAAAGAAAACCTAGCCGCCCTAGGATTCCCTCCGTCCTCCGCCGCCCAGAAATCGCCTACCGGCGGCAGACCAACTTCAAAATAAACCAAACTCACACCAGACTATCTCCTCACCACCCTCAAACCCAATCTACACTTAATTTTCCCAAGAAACCTCCCCAAATCAAATAATTTCAGATCTTAGAACCTGAAACCTTAAAAATCGACCCTGTTTGATTTTGAACAAATTAACAGCTCAAACCTACATTGGTCAATTTCTCTTAAAGAGAGCGATTGATTCATGTGTGTTTTATTTGTTTTCCAAATCCCGCCGGAGTCTGGCCAAGGTCCAGCAACTTCAAACTTTCCGGCCAAATCCCTCTAGCTGGTACCCACTCCTTTTTTTCTTCTATGTCTTTTCCTTATGAAATTCTATATTTTGCATGCTCAAATGTGTCACTGTTTTCTTCTTCTAATTCTTCCTTTTCTCGCTTTGATTAATTTAGATGTTAAATTTGTTTCCATACATGTTTTGATTGTGTTTGGCATTTCTCGAGCGATAACCATTTTAGGCTTAGTTATCCTTATCGATCACTAACCAGGGCTCATCAACTATTAATCAATCATCAATTAATTAGGATTTTAGGACTTCGATTGAATTATTTGATTCCCTTCCTTACTCTATATCTTATATTTAGATTTCATGACTGATTTTGAATTTGCGTTCAAACTTGAGTCGTTAATCTGTATTTAGTCTATATGTTGTCAACTTGTTTCTGATTCTAGCATAGGTTAGTCCAATGTTGGCCATTCACTTGGATTAATCGATTAGGTAGTGAATCAATTAGGGACTGATTTGGTTAAGCAATAAAGAACTAATCCCTCCTAGGCTTAAGTTGGGAACTAAAATAAACCTAGTGTAAGAAAACTGACTAAGGATAATAATCTAACTAGTTTTCATTAATCTAAGTCCTAAAACAAATTAACGTTCAATTAGTTATTCTAGAATTATATAATCTCACTGAGGGGACTAAAACTTCTTACTACTAGGGTAACAAGTTCACTTTAATTAGCCTAACCTAAATCCTGAAAGTGATTCTCTTAAGATCAAAGTAGGTTTAAAAACCAGCTTTATTAAGGTTAATTATTGAGTTAATCACTCAATTAGGATAAACTAGTTAAAGTCGATAGATAAGCTAATAACCTAATTACTAAAAGAGTAATTCTAAGGACATTAAGGGGTAATATAAGACTTTCAACTAAAGGATCTTGGGTCTAACAACCCAAGAAACTTCTAGAATAACGAAAATATAAGAAAATCAGATTTTTCTAGGGGATAAGGGCTGGAATCAATAGGAATGTTCTAGAAAGGTACAACTATCCAATAGGATAAGGTTTGACAGCTGTACCTGTACTATTTTCAGCCCAATTAAATAAGGAATATGCTAATAAGATTCTACCCTAAAAAATCCCTATAAATACCCTACCCTATTTCTGAAAAAGACAGATTTTTAGACACTTTACACACTCTAGGATATTTTGTAGACTCTTGACAACTGAAAGACTGTACACAAATCTGATTATAGAAATCACACACACATAGTAAAAATCCTACACTAAAAAATACTCAAAGAGATGCAAAAAGTATCTTCAAATTTGGTTTTTCCTCAGTCTTGGTATTCTGAAACATGGACCATAGTTGCTGATTTTCTGGTTCATTAAAAATTCTTGGTTGAAATCTGGGTTTTTTATTACTGGTTCTTACTCCATTTTCTGGTATTCAAGCTTCTTTTTTCCTGGGTTTTACTACTGTTGTTTGCACTTGTTTCTTGTTGTTGTATTAAGCTTCAAATAGCTTGGGTTTTCTTGACCTTTATTTGGTGAAATTTTTCCTTGCTGTTTTTTTACATTTTAAGGTATGTAACTTTTACCTTGTATTAAATAGATTTTTTATCTGAAATCCTGCTTAAATATCAATGTTTGTATGTGTTTTACTATGAATTTCAGCTTCTATGTGTTGAGAGGTTTATTCATGCTTTCAGATTTAGTGGCATGCTGATTCACCTTTGTATGATTTAAATGATGTATATGCGTACTTGCATTTTGGCTTCAGTTTTTATGCTATGTGTTTTAATGGTCCTAACCTTTGTAAGAATGTGAAGTTACATGAAATAGCGTTATAGAGGTGAATCTGACCACTAGTTAGGTCAGATTCACACTAAAAATGCAAATCTTTGGTTCTATTTGAGAGTGCAGGTGTTCTGTTTGGTTTTGGCTATGAAAGAGTATATGTTGGTTGAGTAAATCTAAAGCAACAATAGATTAGGACCATTACTGTCATTTAAGATGTTGTATATTTTTAAGAAAACTTGCATTTTTGCAGTTGAACATTGATGTATCTATTATTTTTAGAGTTGTTGTAAACAAAAATTGGACTGTTAGTATGTTGTATTTCATTAATTTGTATATAGAAAATGGGCCAGACTAATAAAATGGGCCATTAAGGCCGGGACCAGGCTGAACCCCAGGCTATTTGGCCTAAGGGTACAAAAGCCCCAAAATCTTAGTATTATGTTTTGACACAATCTGATTTAGTCTGAAACCGGGTTAGCATGACTTTATTAAAATCTGTATGCAAATTTGTTTATTATGCTTCTTATCGATCCTGAACTTATGGTTGGTTTAGGTACAATTTTACATATAGCTTCAGGTTAAGATTAATTCTGCTTAAAGGTCATTAAAACATGTTGAAGGATGGTTAATAAAAAACGGCCAAATGTCTATCAAAGAAATTTGATTGTCTTTATAGGAATATGATTTAATAAAACCAACAATCAGCCCTTACCAATTTCTCAACGTGTTCCTCACTAGATTTTGTTCATATCAATGGCCACTACAAACGAAAAAATAGAACTAGAAATTGTTTGTTTGTTTAGTGCATTCATTTTTTATCGCAAAGCATTAAATGGTATTAGATAGCCTTGAAAATAAGATTATACCATTTTTGAATGTCTTAACTAATGTCGTTTAAGTTTCTTGTTTTCTTACTCCTAAATTTTCTAATATCATTCGATATCATATGCACGACAGCCCATTCATTATTATATTTAGAGATTGGACAAAATAGGTTGGCCTAAGGTGCTAATTACAAATTGGGCCAGATTTAGCCATGGCCCAAATACTCATCCTTAGACTAGCTAACTTACTCTTAGACGATTTTGAACACATACACACCCAGTAGTCCAAAATATCTCTTTTAGACTAGTAGTACAAACAACTTAGAAAAACAAATGAATAATAGTTCTTGCTTCAAATAATCATTTTAACCATCATGACCATAGTCATGATTATGTAATCTACACTCGGGTGTGGAAACTCATGCCCCCGACCACAACTCCGAACAATAATAAAAATCACATGTTGTAAATTGTGGGTGCATTTCATGTAGCGCGTTTAAAATGTGTCCAAAAACGACAGGTGCACGTCATCGTGACTTGTTTTAAGATAAATCCATAAATAATAAAAGCGGCTAAAATGTGAAAAAGGCTAAAAATCACAATAGGTTTAAAAATATGCAAATAATTGGATAATTAGGCCAAATATTAATAGTTAAGCGACCGTGCTTGAACCACGGAATTCAGGAATGCTAACACCTTCTCCCGAGTTAACAGAAATCCTTACCCGGATTTCTGGTTCGCAGACATTTTTAAACAGCGTAAAAAATTTCCTTGATTTGGGATATCAATAAATAAATGGTGTCGCGGAACACCACAAAACATCCGGGTGGCAACTCTGAATTTAAATAAATCCCAATTTCGAATAATGTCACTTAAAGTGAAAAAACTCCTTGTCCCAACCTTACGGGGGGTGAAAAAGGAAGTGTGACATCTCTGACGACTCTGTTGGGGAATCGAATCCAGAATCTCTGGTTCAGGGTTCAAAAATTCGAGCTTAGAATAGCTGTTATATTTGGATACCTGATTTTTACATGTTTAAACCTAATGTGCTAAATACCGCTTTTTTACCGCTTTGATATTATCTGAACTGTATATAAATTGTGCCGAAACCCCTTCTCTCTGAGATTTCTAAATCATCTGGGAAGTGTGCACTTCATGTGACTTCTTTTCTGTTAAGAGTCATGTCCAAATTTTAGAACGAGGTTCGGACAAGTTGCAAAGCCAGTGAAGCTTCTGTATTCCCGGTACGCTGCCCCCCCGACTCGAGCTGTCCGCTCGGGTAAGCCTGTTCTAGAACAAAACCTCTGGATTTAAACTTAGAATAACATAGCCTCATGCCGGATCCCTAGTAGGAACGATTATCTGCATAATGTGCATTTGACTTGGACTCAACACAGGGGTTGGGTCCGTCTAGGACAGGTGAAGCTGAAATAAAGACCATCCTGATGCATCCTACCTGGCTATGTGTACTTTATTTTGTTTATGCTTGTTTGTCGACCGACTAAATAAAAGAAATGTCTGAAAAACAAAGAGCAAAATAGAATAGAAATTTTTTTCGATTTTTGAAAAAAGAAAAATCACCGATATTCGAATTGTTTCGAAACTCTGCCAAGATTTTGAAAAAATGGAGAAAAGAAAATGGTATTTCAAAATCGTGTCAAAATTCCTGAACTACGCATTGTTTGATTCCCGCCGGTGTGGGATACGTAGGCAGCCCTTATCGGGTCCAACCTTATTTTTCCAAAAAATATATGGTCATAAATAAAGGTGATTCCGTTCTTTTCTAAGCAGCCAAAATGTCCCAACGGGGCGCCAAAAGGCTGTTTTTGCAAGAATAGCCACCTATGATCTTTTTCAAATTTTTGACCCAATTAGCAAACACAACCCTAAAATCTTCCTTCCCGAAGTGCTGAAGGGCCGTATTTTCAAAGATGGTCCATTTTCAATTAGTTATAGACTTTTTTCAAAAGTAGCACCTTTTTCTCTTTGGTAAAAAATAAATCATGGTTTTTTCTTTCTTCTTAACCAATCACCTAAATAAATGTGCAGGATGAGCACCATTGAAAATATCCCCTTTAAAGCTGTAGAGGAAATTCCCATAGGACTCTATACGTGGTGGAGAAACCTGGGGGAGGTCAGTAGAGGTGCCGTGGTAAAAGCTTTAGGCGGGCTCAACGGCCTTTTGAAGATTAAGCCAAGGTTGGACATAATTGAGGCTCTAATACCATTCTGGGATCCAGCGCACAATGTGTTTCATTTATCGAATTTTTAATTGACACCCACACTGGAAGAGATAGAGGGGTATGGTGGCCTCAGTGAGAATCTCAAAAGCCGTTATCGAGTAGCATCTAGAGCTGTGACTCCTCACAAATTTCTGGACCTTCTGAGCATCAGTCGGGAAATCCAAGATTCAAACTTATCTGAGGGTTTCTGCATATTTTACTTCCTTTACCGTCATTACGGGGATCCTCGAGGTTTTGAAGCTGTGAATACCGGTTTAACCCACCAAGGGAATCAAACTAAATGGGAGGCCCGCCGGGGATTGGCCTTTGTGGTAGCCTTCTTGGGTATCCTAATTTGCTTGAGGAGCGATGGATATATAGATATTGGACTCGTAGGAGTAGACGACTTCGTGATAAAAAAGTCTAATGGAACTCTTGTACCAATGATCGTAGCAGAATTTACCGTGCCTTAACTGTTTGCCAATCCGGAGGAAAGTTTTTCGAGGGCTGCAATCTACTCTTACAAATCCTGATGATCGAACATCTCTTCCATCGCCCGGGGTATATGAATTACGGTCTGACTGGCCTTAATTGCATTGAAGAACATAGGACTCGGGTAGAGGGTCATGAATTTCCAGAAGGCACAGAAGCCTGGCTTGCACACTTGAGTTCTTTGACTGCCGACCAAATTGAATGGACATTCGGTTGGCTCCCTATCAATGATGTCATCTATATGTCAGCCAAAGTATGCTATCTCTTGTTGATGGGTCTCCGAAGTATTCAGCCGTATTCCCCATATCGGGTCTTACGACAACTAGGAAGGCATCAAAATGTCCCACATGATGAAGACCTAAGTCAACAAGTCATTGAATTGTGCCCAAGAGCTGCATTTCCGGAAGATAGGGTCCGCCAGATTTGGCATCAGTGTAGATTTTTGGAGCTAAAGACTTGAGTGAGGGATTTATCCAGAGGTGAGGTGCAACCTCGCTACACCACTTGGTATGGACAGTAGAGAGCATCAAGATCCAGAACGGCCTGCCAAGAGGCCCCACGTACAACAGTTTACCGATGAAGCGCAAGAGCCTTGGGGCCGTTTGGGAAAAAAGAACAACTATAGGGCCACAATAAGCAAATTGGAAGCCCATATATGAGATATCAGATTTGAAAACAGTTTGCAAACCGCCACAGCTGAAGGGGAGAAAACCAGGTTGATCAAAGAAAATAAGTCTCTTCGAGCCCAGATCCAAAAAATGAAAATAGCTGCTGAGAACCAAAAAGAAGCAGAACTGATGAAAGACTTATCAATAGTCTTAGGCAAAAAATGTGCGACTATGGGGATGATTTGGACAAAGCTGAGGAGGAATTGACCAGAGCTCGAGCAAAATTGGCAAAAAATGTGGGGGAAAGGGCAGAGTTTGTTCAAAAGCTGAAAAGAAAATATGACCAAGAAGCCACATGCCTGAAAGAAAAGGTTGCCACCCTTGAGAATGAAATGACTAAACAAGCAAAGAAGTTCAAATCAGAAAGGGAACGCTGTTATGCGATGATGGCTCAGTAGGAGGAAGATTTGCAACATTTGCAAGAATAGAACCATAAGGACACCCAGGTTTTAGAGGCTAGATCCCAAAAGATCGGGCGCTTACTCCAGGAAAAGGTATCATCAGACAAAGGGTCAAAGAAATTGCTGATTATGTTGTTACGAAGTGCCAAGAATGTGAGGATCTGACCAGATCCACCTTTTTCGCTGCAGTGATGATCTCTTTCGCCAGATAATGGATGACTTGAATCACCTCCAGCAAGACATGGCAAGCAGGCCCAAGGCGAGACTGACTAATGTCCCACGGGCCCCTGGAGCAATAGAGGCACTTATGTATTCACGATGTCCCTTTTTGAGGGAAAGGATAAACTAAAAACTCTTTTGTAGTTTTTAAAATTTCCAAGAACGTATGTCAGAGTCTTTTGTAATGAATGAAATTTGAAGTTTTACTTAATGAAACGAAATTTGAAAGACAGAATGTTTATTTCCTTTTGTATTTATTCCTTGAATTACGTGATGATCTGATTCATGCGGCGTCGTGATTTTACATAGGCAATCCACGTAGGATTCGAACTTAGCCCTAAAAATGGGGGAAAGGATAATCTAGAAGAAGAAAGAAACAAAACTTGAAAAAAAAGAGAGCAAAGATGAAAAAGAAATTTCAAAAAAAATTAAAACTGAAAAATATATTAAAAAATTATTTTTTNTTAACTACCCAGGTGCATTTCATACCCCCAACGTGTGATTCCCTATATGTTGAATGCCTCAATCTAACGGTTTCGTGGTTTTATTTCTCTCTTAAGGTGTCGTTTTTAGGTGGTTGGTTTTTCGGTAACCTGGCTTCACACCCATACTTCACAAGATCGAAAGGGAGTATCGAAATGACATCATAAAGTCACCTGCCAATCATCAAATCCTCTGAGGATGACTCGAGCTCAGTCATCCCGACATCTGAGTCAGCCAGGACTGAAGAAAATAGAATACTGTGTCGCCGCATGTTGGAAATGTGGGACGCCTGGTCTAATGGTAGGGAACCGCCCAGCACCATCCCTGGTTTTCCCGAGTTGGTTCCCAGAACAGGCGGAACCTCCAACATGCCTATCAGTTACCCAGATACTCTATTCGGTACCCGACTATGTCAGCTCATTTCACCAGAATGCCTTCTGAGGTCCACCCCCAGGCAATATTTTTCGGTGTATCCTCCAACATTTTTACCACACCACCAACCTCTGCCACGGTGCCGCCAACAGTAGCTGGACCAAACTTCGAGCCATCGGCCTTTACCTTTCAAACACCGTCGTTCCATCGGGACGCAACTCATGTTACTCCAAACTCATACCCTCAGAACCCTCGGCACGAAGCCGACGGGGGACAAGACAAAAGGAACCATGAGTAGGAAGAGATGGCTCGAAAAAGGAAAAGCATTGAGCAGAGTCTCAAAAACATACAGGGATTAAATGGTCATAAAAGTGTTTCTTATGCCGACTTGTGCATGTTCCCACATGTTCACCTGCCTCTCGGGTTTAAAACCCCCAAGTTTGAAAAATATGACGGACACAGGGATCCCATTGCTCATCTAAAAAGATATTGCAAACAACTGAGAGGAGCAGGCGGAGAGGAAGAGCTTTTAATGGCGTACTTCGTGGAGAGCTTGGCCGGGATTGCATCTGAGTGGTACATGGACCAAGATATATCCCACTGGCATATATGGGACGACCTGGCCCTAGACTTTGTCAGACAATTTCAATACAACGAGGACAAAGCACCAGATAGGAATTCTTTGTCCAACCTCAAGAAAAAATAATCAGAAAGCTTCAGGGAATATGCTATTAAGTGGCGTGAGCAAGCTGCCAGAGTAAAACCTCTGATGGACGAGATAGAAATGGTCAGCATTTTCTTACAAGCTCAGGAGGACGACTACTTCCAGAATATGATATCCGCCATAGGGAAGCCATTTGCGGAAGCGAAAAAAAAATCGGAGAGATGGTTGAAAACGGTCTGAAAACCGGTCGCATTGTAAGCCAACCCGCCATAAGGGAAACTTCCCAAGAAATCCAGAGTGGGTCAGGAAGTGCAGTCAATAGGAAGAAGAAAGAGGACTTAGCAATGATGGCCTCCAGTATAAGAAACTCCTGGCAGCCCCGAGGCTATTTTCCAATACCCCACGTCATTACTACCCCCACCAAGATGCGGCGTAAGTTGTAATGCCTGAACCTTATCTAATAATAAATTCCCAACAACACTATAATCAAAACCGAGCTCCACCACCCAGAAACAACCCTCCTCGCCAAGCTCAGTATAATCCTCGCCCTCCATAAAACAATCCCGGGAACCACCTAGAAGGACCAACTTTACACTAATTGGTGAATCATACTCCAGCCTCTTCCCGAAGCTGGTACAAATGGGTCTGTTGCAGCCTGTACCCCAAAACAGGCAAAACCTAGAATCCCCTTCTTACCGGCCAGGTAATCGATGTGTCTATCACTCCGGGGCTGAGGGACACGATATTGAGGATTGTTGGACCCTCAAGCGGGTAGTTGAGAGCTTAATAGAACAAAAGAAGGTGGTACTAAGGGATGAAGAAGCTCCCAACGTGACCAATAACCCGTTGCCTGCTCACAATATCAAGCCGATTATTGGCATGATTTGTGAAGATCGAGAATTTGATCAGGCTCTGAAAACTATTATCGCCATTACTGAAGTAGAGAAGAAACCCAAAGCGACACCAAAACAAGCTAAGGAGGAGAAGAAAAGTAACTCCACTCTTCCGACCACAAGAAAGGTTGAAACAAAGACAGGGACAGGGCCTTCTAAAGATGCTGTTATTTATGTTCCCAGGGCACCTAGGAAGGAACAGTTTGTGTTAAGCCCTCCCAAAAGACTGCAACACAACAAGACTATGCATGATGTCCCAAAAATATACATACCGAAGGGGACTTATGGGGCGCGGGGGCCGATAATTTCACCAAGGCTGAATGAGCTCGTGGTTATTAGCCACGCAACACAGAATCCCATAAAGGACACCACTTTCGTCCCCTGGAATTACAACAAGACGGTGGTAACGTACAAAGGAAAAGAAATTACCGGGGAAGTGAGTGAGATAAACTCATCAGAGAAATACCTCAACATGAAAGAACTGAACAAAAGAAAGCAGAAATGCTATCCGCCTAAAGAGCCAATCAGTGCCGGAGAGGCAGAAGAATTCTTCAAAAATATGAAAACCTCTGAATACGCCGTAATCGAGCAGCTAAGAAAGTCCCCCACTCAGGTCTCACTTCTATCCTTGCTGATAAGTTCAAATAAGCATAAACAAATTCTGATCAAAACACTCAATGAAGCCTATGTTACGGCCGAGACCACAATTGAGCAAACGGAAAGAATGGCGGAACAATTTTTCGAAGTCAACTGGATCTCATTTAGCAAAATGACTTGCCTCCGGAAGGGGATGCCCACTACAAATCTCTCCACCTAACTGTTAAATGTGAAGGGTACTATGTGAAAAGAGTTATGGTGGATGGAGGATCTGGGGTTGATATTTTCCCTCTCTCGACCCTTCAAAGAATGGAGATCGGGACAGAGAAAATCAGGCCCAACAATGTGTGCGTTCGCTCATTCGATGCCATCAAAAGGGACACAATCGGGAAGATTGATTTGGTTTTGACAATCGGCCCTGTATATTTTGAAGTGACATTCCAGGTCTTATATATGGATACTTCCTACAATTATCTCCTAGGAAGGCCTTGGATCCATGCAGCAAGGGAAGCGCCATCTACTCTCCACTAGATGGTTAAGTTTGAGTATAAAGACCAGGAGATTGTGGTCCATGGAGAGGACGAGCAAGGACCCATCAATCCCATGCCTGAAAGCAAGATAAGGCAGCGATCATATAGTCTACCAGGCTTTTGAGATTGTGGTTGCTGACCAATATTAGGAAGGATCCCCGTGTCCTCAACCCTTCCTATCAAAAGCATCAATTATGGTCACTAGGGGCATGATTAAACATGGGTAAAAACTTGGAAAAGGGCTCGGGGTGTTCTTGCAAGGCATTACAGAACATATCACCTTGCCTACCAGTAAGAAGTTTTTTGGCATAGGGTTTTTAGCTACTCCCGATGATGAAAAATGGGCTGACCAACGTAAGAAAGATGGTTGGGTATTGCCTTATCCAATCCCGCACATCACCGAATCATTCGTCAAGCCAAAATACGTAGAGGAAGAGGAGGAGGACTTCACGACCGAAGAAATTGATGAAATCTGCGGAGCAATGAGACAGATGTTGTTTGAGGCTCATATGGTCCAACCAGGAGAAGGCTGAAGCACTGCTGAAGTGCAATATATGGGACTTGATGCCAAGCTCCAAAATTTGAAGGCTAATCCATTCCAAGTCAGGCGGGAGTCCCGGTAGTTCAGCCTTGGCGTCTTTATGTAATTCGAGTTATTCCAGGGTATAACTCGAGTGTTTTTAGTTTATTGCCTTTTTAAAATTCTGATGTAAACCCTCCTATGTTCAAAATTCAATGAAATGAAATTAATATTTCATAGTCCACAAATCTCTCTCTTTATTCGTCCTAATATTTTTGCTATTTTTTCTTATCTCTCTTTTCAGTTCTAATAATGCGGACTTAAATAACATGACATGCTTGCGGACTTCACGCCGAGATCTTGACACGCCGTCTAACCAAGAAATAATGAATCTAGAACAAAAATATGATGAAGATGAGGATTTTAGGGAAATAAATTGAGCATTGGAACAATTCGAGAATAAGACAAAGCCAAACATAAAAGAAACCAAACCGGTTAATTTGGGTAATTCAGAAGAAGTCCGAGAAACCATGATAAGTATCTATACTAATGAAAGGACTAGGGACATTTTGATCCAACTTCTATTTGAATTGAAATACGTGTTCGCTTGGTCTTATGATGATATGCCCGGACTGAGTGTTTATTTGGTGGTGCACAAATGGCCAACCTACCTCGATTATCCACCTGTCCAACAAAAATAGAAAATTTAAAACAGACATGAGTGACAAGATCATAGAAGAAGTCACTAAACATTTAAGAGCTGGAGTAATCCGGCTGGTCCAACACACCACGTGGCTGGCTAATGTTGTCCCGGTGCCGAAGAAAGACGAGAAAGTCCGAGTGTGTTGTCAACTATCGGGATTTGAATAAATCAAGCCCCAAGGATAACTTTCCATTGCAAAACATCCACATCCTGGTTGACAATTGAGCCAAACATGAGATACAGTCTTTCGTAGATTGTTACGCTGGGTATCACTAGGTTTGATGGATGAAGAAGATGCAGAAAATACGGCCTTCACCATACCTTGGGGTACTTACTGTGCCATTCAGCCTAAATAATGCCGGGGCAACCTATATGAGGACTATTACCACCATTTTTCATGACATGATGCACCAGGAGATTGAGGTATACGTGGATGATGTGATTATTAAATCTAGGACGCACGACGACCATGTGCAGCATCTGAGAAAATTCTTTGAACGTTTGTGTAAGTATGACCTTTAATTGAATCCAGCCAAGTGTGCTTTCGGATTTTCGTCTGGGAAATTGTTGGGTTTTTAGTCAGTCGATGGGGTATAGAACTGGATTCGACAAAAAATAAAGTCTATTCGGGATTTGCCCCCTCCGAGAAGTAAGAAAGAGGTCATGAGTTTGCTGGGTAGGTTGAATTACATCAGCAGGTTCATTGCTCAGTTAACCTCCACGTGTGAACCTATATTCAAGCTGTTAAAGTAATATGCAACAATTAAATGGACGGATGAGTGCCACGAAGCTTTCGACAAAATCAAAGAGTATCTGTCAAATCCGCCAGTGTTGGTCCCACCCGAACTTGGAAGACCTCTGTTCTTGTATTTGATGGTGTTGTAAAATTCTTTTGGGTGCGTTCTCGGGCAACATGATGTGACTGGGAAGAAGGAGCAAGATATATACTACCTTAGCAAGAAATTCACAAGATATGAAGCCAAGTACACCTTGTTGGAAAGAACTTGTTGCGCTTTTACTTGGGTTGCTCAGAAGCTCCGGCATTAATTGTTGGCTTATACCACCTACCTCATCACTAGGCTAGATCCTTTGAAGTACATATTCCAAAAGCCAATGCCCGCCGGGTGATTAGTAAAATTGAAAATTCTGCTCATCGAGTTCGACATAGTCTACGTCACCCGCACGACGATGAAGGCTCAAGCTTTGGCGGATCACCTAGCTGAAAATCCTGTCGATGACTGTCACACCTCCTTTTTCACCCCCGGTAAGGTTGTAAGGGATAAGGGAGTTTTTCCACTTTAAGTGAAATTATTCGAATTTGGGATTTATTTAAATTCAGAGTTGCCCCCCGGATTTTGCGGTGTTCCGGGACACCATTTATTTATTGGTATCCCAAATCGAGGAAATTTTTTACTCTGTTTAAAAATGTCTGCGAACCAGAAATCCAAGTAAGGAATTCTGTTAACCCGGGAGAAGGTGTTAGGCACTTCCGAATTTCGTGGTTCTAGCCAGTCGCTTAATTATTAATATTTGGCCTAATTATCTAATTATTTACATGTTTTAAACCTATTGTGCTTTTTAGCCTTTTTCACTTTTTAGCCGCTTTTAATATTTATGGATTTATCTTAAAAAAAGTCACGATGATGTGCACTTGTCGATTTTGGATACATTGTAAATGCGCCACATGAAATGCACCCGCGATTTACAACATGTGAATTTTATTATTGTTCGGAGTTGTGGTCGGGGGCATGGGCTGCCACACCCGAGTGTAGATTACGTAATCATGACTATGGTCATGATGATTTAAGTGCTTATTTGAAGCAAAACTATTTATCCATTTGTTTCTCTAAGTTGTTTGTAATACTAGTCTAAAAGAGATATTTTTGGACTACATGGTATGTATGTATTCAAAATCGTCTAAGACTAAGTCTGCTAGTCTAAGGATGAGTATTTGGGCCATGGCCAAATTTGGCCCAATTTGTAATTAGCACTTTAGGCCAACCTATTTTGTTCAATCTCTAAATATAATCATGATCGGGCTGCCGCACATATGATATCAAATGATATTAGAAAATTCAGGAGTAAGAAAACAAGAAACTTAAACGACATTAGTAAAGACATTCAATGTGGTATAATCTTATTTTTTCAAGGCTATTTATTACCATTTCATGCTTTGCGATAAAAGATGAATGCACTCAACAAACAAATAATTTCCATTGATATGAGCAAAAATCTAGTGAGGAGCACGTTGAGCAATTGGTAAGGGTTGACTGTTGATTTTATTAAATCATATTCCTATAAAGACAATCAACTTGATTTGATCAACATCTGGCCGTTTTTTATTAATCATGCTTCAACATGTTTTAATGACCTTTAAGCAGAATTAATCAGGGTTCGAAAATGTGTATTGTTTAAAAAAAAAATAGGGTTCGAGATTCCTAAGAAAAGGGTTTAAACGATATCTAATCATTTTTAAACTTGCCTGAATACGAAGTTTTGCAAAAAATATATACTAATCCCTACCTGACACTATAATGCAGCAGAAATTAAATGTTCAGTCTGTATTTCATTACAATAATCCTCAACACAAAAGGGAAAGGGTATAGTGAGTTCATAGCAATAGGTATATTTTTACATTACTTATTCAACTATAAAATACAAACTTCTTTGAAAGAAAAAAAAATGTCTTAAGTAATCGTCCTAGTCTACTGCTGCTTCATCTTCAAACAAGCTGAAATTGCTCATGATTTTATACTTAGAATAAAAAATACCTGCAATTTTCAAGGCTAATTTTCTAACAAACATAATGAAATTTTTTGAAGCATTATTATGGAATGAATCTGACCATTGGAGGGTCAGATTCACTTCCTTAATGTTTATTCAAACTAAAAGCAACATTGTTACCCCTGAGAAACTCCAAAAGTACGCCACATATTCACACAAATCAGAAAAACAACACTAACTACACAGATTTCCGCAAACATTCATAGACATTTTAACAAAACAAAATTTTATTTAATAAGAGAGTTTACATACCTTTAAGAGTGAAAAATAACAAGAAAATCTGACCAAATAAAGGTCAGAGAGAACCAAGCTTTGTGAGCTTAATTAGCAGCAGAACAAAAGTAGTAAAACCCAAAAAAAAAGGAGCTCGAATTCCAGAAAATGGAGTAAGAAACAACAATAAAAAAACCCAGATTTCAACCCAGAATTTTTAATGAACCAGAAAATAGAAACTATGGTCCATGTTTCAGAATACCAAGACTGAGGAAAAACCAAATTTTAAAGATATTTTTTCATCTCTTTGAGTATTTTTCAATTTAGGATTTTTACTATGTGTGTGTGATTTCTATACTCAGATTTGTGTGGAGTCTATCAGCTGTCAAGAGTCTACAAAATATCTTAGAGTGTGTAAAGTATCTAAAATCTGTCCTTTTCAGAGAATAGGGTAGGGTATTTATAGGGATTTTTAGGGTAGCATCTTATTAGCATATTCCTTATCTAATTGGGCTGAAAATAGTACAGGTACAGCTGTCAAACCTTATCCTATTGGACAGTTATACCCTTCTAGAACATTCCTATTGATTCCAGCCCTTATCCCCTTATAAAGTTGCTGTTTTACCCCCTACAAAAATCTGATTTTATGATATTTCCTAATTCTAGATGTTTCTTGGGTTGTTACACCCAAGATTCTTCAATTGAGATTCCTATACTACCCCTCAAGTCCCTTTGAAATTACCCTTTAGTTATTCAAGGTAAAGTCATTGATTAGTGTTGACTAGTTTGATCCTAATTGATCGATTAAACTAATAAAGAAGTTGGAGGCTTAGGCCTCCTTAAAAGCGAAGTTGAATAGGTCTAAAAAGACAATTAGCTAAACTTTAAGTGAATTTATTTAGAACTTAGGTTAGCTAGTTCGAATGATTTCATTAGGTGCAATCAGTGAATCTATTAGGCTTAATTAATTGCCTTTATGTTATAACTTGGTCTTTGGTTTCAACCTAGATTAGGATTAACTAGTCATGTATAGTCGACATTCAACTGATTAAAAATAATCAGAATCTCAATTAACTGTTTAATCAATCAAGATGAATCTCTATCAGACAACTTTCCGGATAGGTATAGGTGCCCATTCTTAATCAAAATTAAAATCAGTAATTAGATTTGAAGTATTTATTTTCAAAACCAATATGACCTACTAGTCCTAATGTTTATGATTGCTTGAACCATTATCAAAATCAGATATTGCAAGATCATAGGAAACAACAAAAGAATGGGGCTAAGGACAGTATTCAAGTCTAATCAAGAATTAACTGATTTCAAATAACCTAAAGTATGCTTAACTAATTATATTTCAGGAGGTCAAACATTCTGTAGATGAACCTAACATAAGCAGTATAATCCATTAAATGGTAAAAATTAGAAATTAATTTTTAGTTCTAGGGTAACAAAAAGGATGAAGAAGACAAGTCATGGAAGACATGTGAAAACCTAGACTAATTAGGTTAGGGATTAATCAGTAAAACTAGAGTTAACCTAAATTACCACTTTAATTAGACCTAAGCATGCAGGTTTAGACTAGTGTCAATTATTTAACACATAGACTATAAAAAATCAAAATCAGTCAAAAAGGGAAACTGGAAAACCTAGATTATAAACTAACATTAATCACGACATGCAATAATTAATAATTAAACCTAGAATGAGATTAAAAACCATATGAAATTCAAGGAAATATTTAATCATCAAGGAAAAGAAAACATATAATCCAAAACAAGAAAAACAGAAACTAAAAAAAAAAAAAAGAGATTTCAGAATCACGTTCAATCAAGCAAAAAATAAAAGGAGAAATGAGGTTTCAGGGGATACCGTTTAATGGGAGAATTTTGGCCGGATTCCGGTGGCTCAAAAATGGGTCAAACCCACATGAATCAATAACTCTCATCAAGAGCTATTGACTTATGTAGGTTTGAGTCATTGTGTATCTCTAAATCAGCCGGAGTTGGGTTTCTTAGGGTTCCGATTCTTAGATTTGAAACTGCGGGATTTTTGTGGGGTTTTTGGAGGAATTGAGGGTAGGAGGTGGTTGAGGGGAGGGAGGAGATTATCTGGGGTGAGTTTTGTTGATTTTGGAGTTGGTCCGCTGCCGATAGGCGATTTCTGGGCAGCAGAGGAAGGTGAGAGGCTAGGTTTTCTTTTGAGAGAGAGGGGAGGAGAGTGACACGACTTTAGGGTATGGAGGGGGGGGGG